>PVKV010010975.1:47868-73009 GCA_004027835.1 Alouatta palliata
GGGAGGCCGAGGCGGGTGGATCACGAGGTCAAGAGATCGAGACCATCCTGGTCAACATGGTGAAACCCCGTCTCTACTAAAAAAAAAATACAAAAATTAGCTGGGCATGGTGGCACGTGCCTGTAGTCCCAGCTACTCGGGAGGCTGAGGCAGGAGAATTGCTTGAACCCAGGAGGCGGAGGTTGCGGTGAGCCGAGATTGCGCCATTGCACTCCAGCCTGGGTAACAAGAGCGAAACTCCGTCTCAAAAAAAAAAAAAAAAATGTATTAACTATGATTAAATATATATGCATGAAAAATCAAGGCTAAGAAATATATAGATAGACTAGAAAGACAAAAGCAATGAATGAGATCATTGATATACAAATATGCTGGCCATATGGCCCTACAAGGCCCTAGGGTTGACCTATCATCCCCTCTCACTGTATTATGGGAATTCAGGTACTTTCTGCATCCCTCTTTCACCGATGATTTTCATTCTGACCCCTGGTAGCCTAAAGACTCCTGCGGACACTGTGGTGACCACCACACGAGGAAGGCAGAAAAATGGGTGAGGTGAAGGAAGGGTGGGTCCTGGCCCTATACCATGCCTAACCTGCCCGGCCTTGCAGCCAGAGCAGCTCCACTCTATAAGGTTTAGGAGTGGGAGTGTGCTGAAGGTTTCATTTGAAGACAGGTCTCTGCTGCTAAAGCACATTTGAAAACCTCTGGTCCCATTGTCACATTTGTTTTCTTTGCCCTATTATCCTGAGGTACGTATTTTTCTGCCTTCTGAAATTTCACCGCCTTAATTAATCCAGCACCATTTCCCTTGGTAGTTCAAAATGTTTCCAAGCTCATAAGTGACATTAATGTCAACCACTCCGTAAAGACCACTGTAAAGGTGATGACTCCTTGTAACACATGTGTCGATGAGAGTAATGAAAAGACTAAGTCAGCCTTGCTCCTGTAGGGAGTCAGTGGTGCAGACGGGGATAGGTCTTTCAGGTTCTAATCCTGGTGCCTGTGCACTCGGCTGTGGCTAAACCAGCTGTCGTGGTGCCTTTACCTTGGGGTGACTCCTGTAGAACTGGGTGGTGCCGGCTGATGTGGCTGTTGCTCAGAGGTCTATGGTTCAGGAGATTGGGAAGAGGAGGAAGAATGAAAAAAACAAGAAATGATGTGAATATTACTGGGGAGGGAAGGGTCATCTCTGGTCTACATCAACTACTGGAAAGCCGAGTGAAATAACGATGTTTAGACCAAAGGTGGTTGTAAATGGTGATCAGAGCAACTGTCAGCCTCATTTGGCAGCAGACATAGGAAAGTGAGTGTAAAATGAGAAAAGGAATTTAGATTCACCGTTTCAGAAATTTCCTTGCATTGGAGTGACTTACTAGGGGACGTTGTGGCATCTCTGTCTCTGGAAATCAGACTTAAAAGGGCCGAACCCTATTTTATGTTCCTCGTTTTGTAGAATAGGAGCTGGGAAATACTGAATGAGATCCATTTGTTACCATCAAAACTCAGATGCTCGTCTTTATTTAACACCAAGGAGCTGGTCGAGTTTTCCCACTGCTTTTTAAAAGCCTAATCCATCTTCACTAAGTCTTAGTGGGGAGGCAGTGGCCCTTGCTGCATTTTATAAACACCCAGCCTAAGGCTGCACAGGCATTCATTTGCAGAGTGGGGAATAAAACTCTCAGTCTCATCATTCCTCATTTACTTTTCTCCCTACATCATAGATCTGTGTATATACTGAAAAAATTACATGTTCACCTCACACATGCGTTCATCCAGCAACCATGTGTTTATGCCGTATGCAGACCACTTCCACGTGGGCATAATCGGGGCCAGGACTCTGGCAATACAGAGGTGACACATTACTATATAGCACAAAAGCCAGGCCTCCAAGGAATTGACAAGCTAGTTGTTGGGGGGCAGGGGCCAGTAAGGGGCATATGCATGAGACATTTATGTGACAATATAGAAAAGCGCACGTTTAAGTGTTGGGATAGGGCTGTGGAAGTTCAGAAAAGGGGAATCTTGGTCATTGGGAGAGGTCATTTGACTCTGTAATTAGGGGGAATTTCCTAGAAAAGGTGGACGTGAGTATAGAGCGCCTACTGGAGAGCGCCAGCTACTAACAAGAGAAGTAACAGCTGTGGGTATTGGCAGTAAACTGTTTCATCAGTTGTATGCTGAAGCACTTTTCCTGTATTATATCAATTGTTAGGTTTTGGTCTTGTTTTGTTTTGTTTTGTTTTTTGAAGTGGAGTTTCCTCTTGTTGCCCAGGCTGGAGTACAATGGCATGATCTCAGCTCACTGCAACCTCTGCCTCCCAGGTTCAAGTGATTCTTCTGCCCCAGCCTCCAGAGTAACTGGGACTACAGGTGTGAGCCACACTGTACCCTGTTTTTGTATTTTTAGTAGAGACGGAGTTTTCCCATGTTGGCCAGGCTGGTCTCGAACTCCTGACCTCAGGTGATTTACCCACCTCGGCCTCCTAAAGTGCTGGGATTATAGGTGTCAACCATTGTACCTGGCCAGTTGTTTGTTTTTGAGATAGTGTCTTCAGTCTACAGATAGGGAGACTGAGGGCTAGAGAAGGCACACAGTGGCAGAACTAGGATTTAAATCCAAGCCCTGTTTTGCCTCCAGGACCCAAGCCCTTAACTACTGGGCATTTTAAAATAGCCAGAGGAAGACTTGACCACCACCTGGGGATATTCTCTTCTGCTCCTTGCAAAGCCAGAGTCCAGACAAGTAGCGCTGGCAGACCGCATCTTGTCACATGGCAGACTTTTATGGAGGAGGACAGGAAAGGGGAAGGAGCATTGAAGATGATGAACTCACTAACTGTAATCAAACAGTTATCGATGCAGAAAAGGCTGGTCAGGGTGGTCTGGCCCCTTCTTCTTTCCTCAGGCAAGTTAGTGGTCAAAGCTTCAGGTAGTCTTGGCTGGCTGTTCTCAGAGACTTTCAGGCAAAGGGACCTTACAGCCTCCCCACTACCTCGCAGCACTTTCCAGGGGCCTGGCTGAGAACCCCGCTGTGAGACTACAGCGTAAGCACTCAGCAGGAATGCCGTACTTACTGTTTCTTACGGGGTCTGTACACAGTTCCCCGTGGCAGTGTCTCCCTAAGTGCACACCTCTTGTTCATTGTGGACACATGCGTCTGTCCCAGCCCTGATGTTGGCTTTAGGTCAGTGTTCCTCTAAGTATGGAACCCACTGGTGGGCCCCAGGACTCTTCCTGATAGTTCCAAACTGATCTCAACATTCTAGAGAATCCTTTTTTCAGTTTTTATAGGCAAATAGCAGAATTCCATACATTTTTCACTTTTGCATACAACAGTGAGCTGTTTTGCCAATCAATAAGGTAGAGCATGTGTTATTAAAGCGTACTAAAATGTGTGCCTCGTGAACCCAAATTGATGTCTTAACGTAGTTTCTTAAGGACTCAAACTCATTATTCTTTTCAGACATCTGGCTTCCGAGGCAATGCCTGGTGACCCTGCAGAATTGGTGAATGTACACATGCAGACAGTTGGGATTCGCAAACTGGGAAGAGAACACTTTGCTCCCACCAGCGTTGCCTTGAGTTGCCTGTGTTGTTCAGTGTTGCAGTCATTCTTGTCTTAATTAACATTTTACTTCTGTTGATTATTCAGTTCTTGTTAATTTTATTTTTTATCTTTTTATTTTTTTGAGACAGTTTCATTCTTATTGCCCCGGCTGGAGTGCAATGGTATGATCTCAGCTCACTGCAACCTCTGCCTCCTGGGTTCAAGCAATTCTCCTGCCTCAGCCTCCCGAGTAGCTGGGACTACAGGCACGCGCCACCATGCTTGGCTAATTTTATATTTTTAGTAGAGATGGGGTTTCTCCATGTTGGTCAGGCTGGTCTCGAACTCCCGACCTCAGGTGATCTGCTCGCCTGAGCCTCCCAAAGTGCTGGGATTACAGTGTGAGCCACCGCACCCGGCCTTTTGTTTAATTCACTCTATTTTTATCATTTTAAGCATTGCCTTCCTCTTCAATGCTTTGTTCTTCTTCCAGCAGAAGTAGGAAAGGGTATAGCAGTGAGCTGTGGGCTGGTATCAGAAGTCTGGGAACCGCTGTATGTATACCAGTCTCCTGGAAGAAGCTTCCAGAATGACTTCTAAAAATGACTTCAGTCAGGTATAGCAGCAGTTTGCCTCTGCCTCTTCATTATTTGAGTAACTTGGGTGAGTCTCTTAACCTTGCTGAGCCTCTGCGAAATGAAAAGTTTAGGTTCAGTGACCGTCAAGGTTCTTGTGTGACTTTTTGACCCTTGTCATGGCATCCAGCCCAGAGCCGGGGGCATGCAGGGGCCACCCCGCTGCGTCAAAGCCATGAGACGATGCTGTGTATGGGAAATGAGGGGAGAATGGAAAGCAATATGAGCTGTTTGTTTTCCTGTGGTGTTCCAAAATGACAGGCTCATTTCTCTTCATGATATACCTTTTATTTTATCCATGGTGAGGACTTATCCTGGAAACACAAAAGTCAGTGACGTTTCATGTTACCTCGATTCTGAGCCACCAGAATTTTGCAGAGTTGTCTGAGAATGTGAATGAACAAAGAGGAGCCATCTGTCTGTATCCACTTAAAGCGATCCTGCCGCTACAATATACTGTGATAAATAAAATAACTGGTGATGAGATTCTGGTAAAAGGCCAGGCACCTCGGTCATTCTCGACAGTGGAAGTGTGCTGTATGTCCAGTGGCTTTCACATCCCTTTTCTGCCTTAGGCTATTCTGCAAGATAACTGGGAGCCTGAGGGATCTGTGCTGCATCCCCTTGAGAAGGGGCCCAGGTGACCCTGCTGCACCTTGATGCGGTGTGTAAACATCGGCCTACTTTCCTTTGTCCTCCCTCTGGATAAGATCTAGTAAACACATGTACAGATTGTTGCCTCTTGCTGTTTGATCAGAAATGCCAGCAGCTTCCCGTCTTCCTTACTAAAGAATATACTGGTCAGAAAGGTCCCAGATAATCTTGTGGAAGTCAGGGCAGAGAAAAACCTGCTGCTTCTGGTCAAATATACACCTCTCTCCCCTCCTACCTCATAGTGCCTCTCCCCAACCTGCTCTGCCTGCCAAGACTTTTTTTAGTTGACATAATGTTGGTCTCTGTCTTCTAAGCCTTTGCGGCAGACTGGACTTTGTAGTATCTCCAAGCCTTCTCCTCCCCAGCCCGTTTCCTTGCAATTAGCTCTGTTTCAATGACTCTTTCTCATAGTCCATCATCAATTGCTGAAGCATTCAGCGGCTTTTCCACGTCAGGTTTGTTCAGTTCATCCCAAGCCAGTTGGCAGATCTCCGGTGACTCCTCTTTTCTCCATTCCCAGAGCAGCGTGTGCATCTCAGGAGAAAGTAACCAATATTGTGCCCTTCATCTCACTAGATTAGGAAAACGATGTGCAGGTTCGTAAGGAGAAACAGTTCTTTCAGAAGCTGGCATTGCCCTCATAGGTAGCCTCATCACAGAGCATCCAGACAGCCATGCTTTCGGCAGCAGCGGTGGTTCTGAATCCTCCACCCCGCTGACTAGAGCTATTCTGGGCAGCCAGCTGCTGGTGAGAGCTCTGGAGAGATGCCTCATGTGTGCATGCTTCAGAAAGAAGCTCACATGTGTGTCAATAGGATAGTTTGCATTAAGGTTCATTTATAGACAATGGTAATCCCCACACCCAGCTGTTCGTGGCAAATGCTGCTACCCTGGCTTTAGATAGAAAGGAATTAAGACACCTATTGGTCAGAGGCCCCAGGCTGTCTGGGAGAAAACAAACCGGATCCTCATGTTTCCTGGTGCGTGGTTCAGAAGATGCTGGGCATATGGCTGTGGCTTTGTGTGGCTTTCCTGGGAGCAGCCTTTCTGGAGCAGCTCCCACCTGCTATGACATGTTCTCAGGGCTCAGGAGGGTGAGGCCTAAAGCCCTCTTCTCCAAGTGGGTCTTAATGCTCAATCCTTCGGGGTAAGTAAGGCCCATGTTAAATTGGACTCTGAAGTGCTTCCTGACTTGAAATTTCAGTGCCTTCTAGGAGAGGCACGTAATGTTTTTCTAATGAATTATTGTATGGGAAAGGGAGGGAAAGTTATATATGGGAACTCCGGCAAGGCAATTGAGGGTTCAGTGCGAATGACTTTGACTTCCTCCTACGTGTGCAGCTGCTGAAGACAAGAATACAGGCCACTTACTGGCACTTACTATACGCTGGGAACTATGCTACTTTATATGTATTAACTACCTATCGCCTCACAAAGTAGCCTGTGTATTGTTTTTTTAACAGACAGTGATACTTTGGTTCAGAGACCTTGAGTAGTAAGCTGCCCTAGGTTAGACAGGAGGAAAGTAACAGAGCTGACTCTTGAGGTTTTGAAGACCCAGTAAGTCATTTCCTCCTCCTTGTCCAAGCTCTGAATAATTGTGAGATGCAAGAGTCAAGCAGATTAAAAATATCACCTTGAATACGAAGTCATCTGATTGGAAAATTACCACAGGAACAGCTGTAGGCAAGTCGGCTTGTTAATGTTTTACCCCGGAATCAGAATGACCAACCCACCCTTTACCAGGCCAGCCAACAAGGTGAAACTCTCTCTGGAGCTGAGAAAGTGCGTTCCTGCTGACAGGTGGATCCCAAAAGAGAGTGAGGAAGGGCCTGAGCCCACCTGCTCTCTGCTGCTCCCTCCAAACTCACCCACTCCGTCCCTTAAGTTCACCTCATTTCCTGAAACAAAGGAGAGGCATTAGCCTAAAGGAAGTCCCTGACCACAGAAATACAAAGCCAGGGAAATCAAGACTAGCCCCACACTGGGATTTAAACCCAGGTCTTCACCAGTCCACTAGGGCAGTCCTTCCAGAGGGCAGGAACTCAAAACCCCAGAACTTTAGAGATCATGACACAGCCTCCCCTCATCATAGCGGAATCTGGGGTTCAGAGGGCTTGAATGCCTCAACCAGGTTATGCAGTGGGCAGAGTTCATTCTGATTCTTTTCTCTATCCTGCGTCTTCTCACTCCTTGCCCTTCTGAGCCTCCCTGAGGACAGACAGGTGTGTCACATTACACAGTAGGTCAACATGAGCTGTCCTGGTGTACCCTTTAATGGAACTCTATGTAGATCTCCCCCATCTTTTGGGTAACATAGAAGACAAGCCTATTCTCATGGCAGCAGAAGAGTGAGGAGCATTTGGGTCCTGGGAAGGTTGGGATCTCACCTTTTACTAATTGTAGCAAGGGCAACCAACTGGGAGTGTTTCCAACAACACTAGTTTAAAGGGCCAACTGATCCAAGGAGTCGCCATTTGTGTAAATCTGAGCCTTCTTTCACAAGTCTGAGCTCCATGTGGAACATGAAGCAACCCCGTTATGTTCTTTGTGCCTCCCTGTCATGACATGTTCTAGGTACACTGGAAATATGGGCTCAGGGAGACCGCCCATGTTTCTAACTTTAAGAAAACCACCTTTGGAATTAGCACATCCAGTTTCCTCCTAAAGAGGGAAGCAGGTGACATGTGAAAACACTGTGTTCTGACGAGCAGCGTGTTGATACGGGGATCCAGCAGCTCAGGCTGACTCCTCCTGTGCCCTTCTGCCCACAGGTTAGTGTGTGCAGTGGATACCACGCTGCCTGGCTAGGCCGGGCTGGGCCATCATCTGTGATCACGGCTAGGCAAGGGCCAGGTGGGAAGCAGCTCAGAGTGGAAAAGGGAACTTTCCAACCTAAGTTTTCAACATTGCCCCCAGTGCTCAAGAAATGTGAGGGGAATAGATTAGCTTCAAGGTTTCCCAAAATCATTTAGTGTGGAAAATGAAATGAAACCCCAAATGTCCCCTTCCCGTAGGATGGACAGCAGGATTCTTTGGGGCCTTGCTCTTTGTCTGCAACAGTTGTCCGACGGCTCTGCCCACCTTGGAGCCCATGCTCTTCTAAGCAAGGCAGTGACTCTGGGCATGTTCCTCAGCTGCCATCCTTGTTTGTCCTAAGACATTGAGACTCGCTGGGAGAAGGAAGGGATGACTGGTCAGAGACTAGAGAATGCATTCATAAAAAGAAAAAAGCATATGAAAGGAGACGTGAGTCACTGTGGCGGAAGGAATACATGCCATTTTGATTTAGCAGTCACTAATTCATGTCCTGCTACAAGCAGGACTCCCACGTCACTCCAGGTACCACCACCTGAGTCTCATCTTTGAATGACTTCCACATGCTGTGAAGAGCGGCCAGATTCAGATGTGCAGATGATACCGTATCATGTCTCAACCTAATGGATTGGTGGAAAACTTAATTTGTTATTCTTGAGTTATCCCTCCTTGGGGTTATATGAGGTTTCAGGTGACCCAGACATCAGCAGATACAGGTTGACCTTGAGACATCATCTTCCCATCTTTACAGCTCCTCAGGCCCTGTTTGGGAAGTAGGAATCTTTTACATTGGTCACCTATGGTCCTATCTGCCTTAAAGTGCTAGCACTAGGTGACCAACTGTCCTAGTCACCTGGAAGCCCCATGTCTCTGAAACCCCCTCACCTCCAGGCAAACCAGGACCTGGAAGTGGTCATAGAAGAGCCTTGCCACTTATCCAAGCTGCGTCAAAAAAAAGGTGGGGGCAGATCTGGACCTTCAGTCGAGACCTGTAGACCTTTGTTTCCTCTTCTCCAGCCCAGGAAAGTGTCATTTTCTAAACCTGGGCTGAAGGAAGACCTGCACACTCAGCTGCTGCTCCAAAGTATTTGTCTGTATTGGGAAACCTCATCCTTCACCTTAGGTAAGGGCTTGAAGAGGCTAAAACTTTGGAAAACAAAAGCCAGTGAGAATTGAAGACTAGATGTCTTCTTCGCTCCTCTCCCCACCTGGCCTCCTAACCTTAACTGGGGGAATGAGCACAGAGCCTGAGTCCTGCTTGAATGGGGAATGTGGAGAGAAGAGAAAGAGAAAATACACAAGGAGGAGAAACAGAAGCACAGAGAGCGAAGTCAACCATCATACATGTCTTAGGGATGGCGGAACATTCCTCCTTCCACTGAGAGTTCCCTCTCTACAGACATTTGAGAAACAAGTTTGTGAAAAGCAGAAGAGGAAGTGGCTAAGAGAATTTGGCTTCAAATAGCTTTCTTATCTAGGTGGAGCGAGAAAGTTCCCAAAAGTTTTGGCAAGTGGGTGCAGGCTTTGGCAATTTTTCAAGTGATTTCCTCTTCTCTATCTCTTGCCTTCTATGGAATGCCTCAGTTGGCATGGGTGGGGTAGAAAGAACATTTGCTAGTCTTGCATTCATCCCGGGAACGAGACAGCTGAGGCTGAATGACTTCATCAGGACGCACCCCAGCAGGGGCGGAGAGGGGCACTTTGGGCGTGTTTGCCACGCCCAGGTTTCGCTTCCATCAAAGCAACAACAGAGAAACTTCAGTGGGGCCCAAAGAACGCGAGCGTCCTGATCTCACTTAGTGCCCTGTCCCCAGCCCCCAGCCTGAAGCTTGGCCAAAGCAGGCCTTCCGTGAGTGTCCGAGATTGAAGAATGAATATGAGGACCCAGACTGCCTCAGTACCAGCCCTGGGTTCATGCTGCCTTCACACAGCTTTTTAGCATATACCAAGAGGAGCGGGGAGGCAATAAAAAAAGAAATGCTAGCTCAAAGGAGCTGCCCTTCCTTGTCAGAGCTGCTCTGACCACACTTAGAACTGACTGCAAGGGAAGCTACTCTCTGAGCAGAAGAGCCAGTGGGGAGAGGAGGCTAAAATGGGAGGGACGAATAGTCTTTGAGGTTCAGAAAGAAAATGGCTGTCACACGCCAAAGCCACAATAATGAAGATGCTGTTGTGCTGGCACAGACTTAGACACAGTGTGCTAGATAGATCTACAGACCATGTGAACACAACAGGAAGCCCAGAAATGATGCCTTGCATATTTCACCAAATGATTTTTGGCAAAGATGCCAGGACCACACAATGGAGAAAGGACAGTCTCTTCAACAAACGATCTTGAGAAAACTGGATATCCACACGCAAAAGAATGAAGTGGGACCCTTACCTGATATCATATAGGAAAATTAAAATGAACTAAAGACCTAAAACTGTAAACTCCTAGAGTAAAATACAGAGAAAAGTGTCAGAGCGTTGGATTTGGGAGTGATTGTTTGGATATGACACCAAAAGCACAGACAACACAGTCAAAAGTGGACAAATGGGACCACCTCAAGCTTAAAACCTTCTACACATCCCAGGAAACAGTGAAAAGTCATCCTATAGGAGAAAATAAGTTACGTATGCTAAGAAGTTCATGTCCAACATACATAAGGAACTTCTACAGTGTAACAACAAAAAAATCAGCCCAATTTAAAAATGGGCAAAGGACTCGAAAAGACATTTCTTTAGAGAATCTAAACATCACTAATCATTAGGAAAATGTCAAAACCACGATATATCACCTCACACCCATCAGAATGACCTCTATCAAAAGAACAGAAAATAAGTGTTGGTGAGGATGCAGAAAAGTTGGAACCCCTGTGCACTGTTGGCAGAAATGTAAAATGTTGTAACCATTATGGAAAACACTATGGAGTTTCCTCAGAAAATCAAAAATGGGTCTATAATACCGTAGGATCCAAGAATTCTATTTCTGGGTATATATTCAAAAGAATTCGAGGCAGGATCTCAGAGATATCTGCACACCTGTGTTCATCACAGCATACTCTCAATGGCTGAGAGGTGGAAGCAACCCAAGTGCCATCAGCAGGTGAATGGATAAAGAAAATGTAATATAGCCATACAGCAGAATATTTTGTAGCCAAGTATTTTCTTCTTTTCCTTAAAAAAGAAGGAAATCCTGTCATATGCTACAACATAGATGAACCCCAAGGACGCTAAAGTAAGTAAGCCAGTCACGAACAGACAAATACTGTTATGATTCCATTCAGTATTTCCAGTCATCCATACGGTGTGATTTCCTTCTGAACCTCAGTACCGATTCCATTTATACAGTGTTTGTCTACTGTTACGGTATTTGTCAAATACAATATTTTGACTGCTTAGATACTTCACATGCATAATGCAGTCGTGAAAACACTGTATTTAACAGATACCATAAAAGTAGACAAATTATGAATCAAATCATGCAGTATTTGAAGTATCTAAAAGTAGTTAAAAATCCTAGAAACAGAATGTAAAAAGGTGGCTCCTGAGGGCGCTGGGGCTAGGGAGAGGGGAAATTCGTGTTTAGTGGGTATAGAGTTTCAGTGTTGCAAGATGAGAAAGTTCTAGAGATGTGTTGCACAACAATGTGAATATAGTTAACACTAGTGAACTCTACAGTTAAAAATGGCCAAGATGGTAAATGGAATGTGACAAGTTTTTAACGACAAAAAAAAAAAAAGCCAAGAGCTGGTGTGGTGACATGTACCTGTAGTCACAGCTGCTTGGTAGGCCAAGGTGAAAAGATTGCTGGAGCACAGGAGTTCAAGGCCAGCCTGGGCAATGTCAAAAGACCCCGTCTCAAAAGAGAGAAAAGAGATGTTACTATGGTGAATGTCTCTGAAGCAAATGCCCTTATTATAAACGTTTTTCGCTGCAAAGTGGGCCAAGCTATGCTACCAAACAATAGTTATTCCCAGCAGCCAGTGACCTTGGATTTCCCACCAGGCCCTCTGTCACCCGGCCTTCCCCAAGCAGCCTGGCAGGGCAGCTCTGGCTTCCCCAGCCCGAGGCTCACCAACAGTGTGCTTGTGAAGGGACATGCACCTGGCTTAAAATTATTTCCCCCAAACATGCAACATATGAAACACACGAATGTTCCCATTTCTGTTCTCCATCTCTCTCCCACCGTTTCCTCAGTTCTGGGCTTCAAATCAGAGAAGACTGACATTCTCTTAAGAACCAACCTTCTGAAGTCTGTAAGTCCCATAGACATCCACTGAGTTGGCCCAGTATGCCGGGCACCACGGTAAACATTTGGCATACACGGTCTCCGTTTATCTTCTCTAGGACTCTGTGTGTTAGATAGGTATTATTCCCATTGTACAAATGAGGAAACTGAGCCCCAGAGGATGAAGAGCATATCCAGGGTGACAGCAGTACTATGTGGTCACCCTCGTGACTCCAAAAGCCTACCAGGGCTTTAGCTGTGCTGCCTGGAGTTCCTTGTCAAGGATAAGGGTAAGGAGGAGGAAACCAGTGAGTGGCACTAACAGGGACAGCTCATCTATGTAATCTTCCTTCTAAGAAAGCCCAAGCATTCCCCATCCTCTATGTGTCCCATGTCATGGTTCTACTGTTTAATTTTTGCCTTCTGGAAGACCAGGCCTTCCTTCTGATTTGCTCATTCCCTCCACTGATTATGCACAGGCCAAATGAGAGTAAAGGATGTAACAACACCCCAACTGGGAAAGAGCCTGGGGGATGAAGGTGACACTTCCACACAGTCCTGTAACTTGAACCTATCTCATCATTAAGAATCATCGTTCTGATGGGCTTTCCTGCAGAGTGCAGAGCTTTGCTGGCAGATCAATGAAGGATTAAGTCCAGGAAGATGCCGTTGCATAATTTGGCCTTTTCTAAATTTGTGGGAGGATAAGGCTCATCTAACGCAAAGATACTGGCTGTGAGCACCTGATTCCTGTTCCGTCTCTGTCACTTCCTCTTCCTGGGTCACAGCCTGTCGAGATCGCCAGTTCCTCATTGGTGAAATGAGAGTGCTTTTCTTGGTGATATCTAGGATGCCTTTTAATCTAAACATTCCACTGAAAGAACAAAGGGATCAATCAGTTGAGTTTGGGTTTCATATGAAGAAGTGTTGTTTAGAAGACATTCTTGGTTTCCTAGAGCATCTTTCTTTATCTGTTCAACAGATGTTACCCCACAGAGAGGCCAGGGATCAGAAGGCATTTCAGGCGAGAGAGCCGCATCTGATGGGGTGAATGCAGTGGCCCGCAGCAGGTGTGTAAGGGGCAGGTACGGTGGCAAGTGCTGGATACGCCTCATTAAAAAACAAAGACTAGGCAGGGCTCGGTGACTCATGCCTATAATCCCAGCACTTTGGGAGGCCAAGGTAGGCGGATAGCTTGAGCTCAGGAATTTGTGACCAGCCTGAGCAATATGATGAGAACCCATCTGCACAAAAAACTATACAAAATTTGCCAGGTGTGGTGGCGCATGCCTGTAGTCCCAGCTACTTGGGAGGCAGACGTGGGAGAATTACCTGAGCCTGGGGGGGGGACGTTGAAGCTGCAGTGAGCTCTGATTGCACCACGATACACCAGCCTGGGTGCTGGAGTGAGACTCTGTCTCAAACAAAGCAAAGACATCTTAGATGTAGAGACTTTCGTCATCAAAGAGGCTAGAAATGTTCAAAACCCTGACAAAGTCAGAATAATGAAACTCTAAAATCAGGAGGCAGGAGAAAGCTTGAGGAGACTCCTCTTTCTCAGCTACAGTGCCTGAACTGAAAACTCTGTTAAAAAAAAAAGTACTCCAACTTCCTAATGTTTCAGAAAGCTTTTTAAACACCGAAATGTTTTGTGCGAAGGTGCAGTTTGTCTGAAATTCAGGTATTGCCTCATTGTCAGTTTCGTTTCAGTTTCTTTTGTTGAAGTCAAATCAACGTTTGTCCTTTAATTTATAATACCATGGAGAGTATGGTTTCCTTATTGTAGTGCATGCACAGTGTATCCGGCCTGCAGTTTTTCCTCTGTGTATATTCACAGAAGGGTGCTGGGGTGAGGTCCAGGCGACGTTAGTGGTTATTTCTAAGGGGTGGGATCACAGTGACTTTCTTGCTTCTATGTCTTTGTGTTGTTTTTTGGTGTTTTTTTTTTTATTATTATAAGCATGGAAATAATAAAACCGTCTAAAAATTAAGCAAAAAGAAAAGTTTTAAAAGAGCAAACAAAACAGCACGGCTCTGTGCCTGGCTTTGTAGGCAGCTCTCATATTCTTCCTTCCTTCTTCCGCCCCACCTCCCACCTGGCTGCAGCCCCAGGGGACTGGCTGGCTTCCCTCTTCACCATCTCAAGGGATGTTTGTTTGCATCCTGGTGGCCGGTGAATTCCTGAAGGGATCTGAACGGTGAACGCACGGCCTTGGAAAGCCCAGAGGCTGTGCGCTGCCTCACTCCACATGTGTTTGTGATAAAAACAGGGCTCAAGATGAAACTGGTCTGGGACGGTTCCTGCCAGTTTTACTGTAGGCTCAAGAAAGGCCCCTGGATGTATGGGGATGTATCTGGACTCGGGTTTCACTGTATTTTCTTTCAGCTCTGAGAAAAGTATGAATGCCCATGCTATTTATTCATTGTCCAGTCTCTCAAGTTTGTTTTAGTAGTTCTTGCTTTGAGAATAAATATCGGAACTGTGAGGAAGGCGTTCCAGAAATAAAGCTGGCTATTCATGGCATGGTTTTTGGCAAATACTTTCCCTCCACTGCGGAGGGAAGCTCTGTTTACCTTTTTGAAGAGTTGACAGAAACCCAGGTTCACAGTTCTGCCACCAAAAGAAGAAAGCACTTCAGTTCAGTGAGAGGACAGACTCAGCTGATGCGGGAAAAGGGCTGAGCTGGGCTCGCTAAGCATTTGACTTCAGGAGTAAAACATAGTTCTTTCTATTTTAAAGCTGTAATTAACATTCTTGGGTAACTCTCAAAGTAACTTAAAGAAGTAATCTAGGTTTTCTCTTACCTAAAAGTACACTTAAATCTCATTTTTTTCAATAATTAGAATTTTCTATAAAATGGGAATAATACTGGCTGGGCGCAGTGGCTCCGCCTATAATCCCAACACTTTGGGAGTCCAAGGCGGGCGGATCACATGAGGTCAGGAGTTGGAGACCAGCCTGGCCAACATGGTGAAACCCTGTCTGTACTAAAAACAGAAAATTTAGCCAGGCGTGGTGGTGGGCGCCTGTAGTCCCAATTACTCAGGAGGCTCAGGCAGCTGAATTGCTTGAACACAGGAGGCAGAGGTTGCAGAGAGCCGAGATCGCATCAGTGCACTTCACCCTGGGCAACAGAACGAGACTTCCTCTCAAAGAAAAACAAAGGGCAGGGGGTGGGGAATAATACCACCCATGGTGATTATTTCACTGAGTTGTGGTGAAAACAGACGAGATCTGATGAGGTGATGATCTGAAGGTGGCTGGCTATGAATCACAAACATAAGGCATCATGGAATGTTGGAGCTGATGAACGTCTTTTCCAAGCAGCAAAGCGAGGGCCCTTGAGAAGTGATGTGATTTGGTGGTAGCAGTTCGGCAAGTCTTGGTGTTATATTCGAGGCGAGATTAAGGGACCAACACCAAGACAAAAGTATGCCAAACAGCAGGGTTTATTAAGCCGGCGACCACGGAGGACTCGCGTCTCTCCAACCCGTGGCCCCGAATGGAGGGTGTTAAGACCTTTTATACCCGTAAAAATCACTGGGAGTCAGGGTGAGAGGCGGGGGTGGGGGTGAAGGGACACAGACATTTAGGGGTTTCCGTAAATCTTCTCCCGGACAGAGAGGAGGGAGCGGGTCTCCGGACATTCCAAGGGTTTGAGGACATCTTGCCACCTCCATTGTTACCTAAGTGGCTTCCAAAGTCAAGATAAGCGTTCGTTTGCACATCTTCTGGGCAGTAGTGGAGATAACAGATCTTAGTTACTTATTACAAGGCACAGGGGCCAGGATGGAATTAGCTTGGCTGCTATTCTAGTCACAAAGGCTGACAATTCTGGCAGTTACTGATAAGAAAGGTAGATAGCTTTACTTAGTTTGCAGAGCAAACTAGCAGTTTTATGTACAGAAGCCAAAGGCCAGCAGTTATTGTGAGGAGAGTGGGACAACCGTTACAACGTATTTTAAAACATAGCTTTGTCTTTTATAAAATGGTGTTGCTCAGGTTCTAACTCTAGGCCAGCTAGAGCACATTGGAAGGCGACATGACCGGAAGGCAGCCTCTTTCCACTAAGCCATCCTGCCACAACTTCAGCTGTTTTCAAGGGTGCATCTCGTAACAACACCGCTTTGCTATTTTGAACATTTTGGGAGAAAAAGCACAAAGTACAGCTCAAAGTAAATGTTTTCCCGCGGATGGGCCTGCATGAGTTAGGGGTCTACTTCATGCAGGACGGACGCAACACCCATCCCACGTGTGGAACCGGGGGCGTGCTCCTTTGCCTCTCTGTGCTTTCGTTTCTTTAACCGCCTCACTGGGTTGGAGTTAAGAGGAGTTAAATGGGTTAATGCATTTGGGGAGATGTTGCATAGAGCCCGGCCCCTACTGCGTGCTAGATTGATGCCATTACCCTTTATTATTAGCGTTACTTATTTACATACAGAAGTTGCACACCTGCCTGCTGACTGGAAAAGAAAAAGGCCACAGATGCAAACTGGGAAATTGCAGCTACTGTTAGGTCTGTGCCAGGGCATTTGGGATGTATCACTAAGGCATCCACTAAGGTGGGGGTGGAGGGGAGCCAGAGTGCCTGGGAGGAGTTACTATTCCTAATACTCCTGTTTTCTCCAGAGAGGAACTCACGGTCGGGGGGGGCTAGCCCCTGGCTTATGACTGCTGGCGGGCCAGTGTGCTCAGTGGCTGCCTGGTCACAGAGCATGTGCGCCCGACTCCAGCAGGACCCCGCAGGCATTGTGGAGGTGCTTGGGGAGTCTCCTAGGCTTGGAAGCCTTGGAGGAAGCCTTGGAAGGAGCCTTGGAAGGAGCAGAGCTTCGTGACTCAGCAGAAGATGCTGATGAGGGAGGCCTGACCTGAGCTTTCCCAGGACAGCCTGGGAGAGCCTCCAGAAGCACAGGCTGAAAATTATGAGTCCTCCTGAAACTGCCTGTCAGCCCCACCCACTGAGGTCTGACCCCTGACCCTTCCAGACCCTTTTCCCATGTCTCCTCTGTTCGGGCCCCCCAGTGCCTGCTGGTACGCTCACGTCTGCAGCTCATTTTGCTGGCTCCTGCTGCCGCCGCCTCCCCTGCTGGAGACAGGCAACATTGGGGCCAGCTCACATGCCCCTTCCATGAAGCCTTCCCTGATCCCTCCTGCCAGGCCTTCTCCTCCCCTTTCCCTCCAGCCTGTGGTCATGCTCTTTGTGGCTCTCACGTGTGCGCTTGTGCTATGGAGTTCATTGTTCTGAAGCCCTCACAGCCACGCAGGGCCGTCCTCATTGTGCTCTTCCCTCAGTGCTTCTCAGCCACTCGGGACAGTCCCAGGTGACCAGTCCATGAAAGTCTGAAAACTAATCCAGCTGTACCTGGAGGGAGTCTTTAATCCCAGGCAAGGGAATGAGAACTGGGACCTAATATTGAGGTGCCACCTCTGCCAACTTGAAAATCCTTCCTCTTATCTGCATTGGGTGTTTATAGCTTCAATTTCAAGACATAGAAATATCCGCCCACCTGTTCTGTGACGCTAAAGAAGTATGCACACTGAATTTTGTCTGAAAATAAATCAAAAGCCAAACACTACTACCTCCTGCTTGCCTGTTAAAGGTTAGCCTTCAGGATCTCTTAATTTCCACAACCAATAAAACATGTTTCCTAATCCTTTTTATAGCCAGTCATTTCCACATATTGTTAGACTCTGCAGATTACCTTGGTATATTAACCCTGAGCTCTGTCGTCCCAGGAAAATACAAATGTTCAGAACAAGGACTTAGGATGAAAATGTTAGTGCAATCCATCTTCCAGCTGCCAGACAAGCAGCTTCTACTCAGAATAAGTACAAATGAGCTAATGCTGAAACGGCAGAAATGTTCGATCCATATCCTGTGTCTTGAGTGATTCCTCCATCCTCCCCCTATTCATTCAGACATTAATTCTAGATCTCTCTGTTGCACTCAGGGTTGGATCTGGCAAAATGCTAGTGGTATGGTACCTGCAGGAAGGCATATATAATTTCTGTATCAGAGTGGTTTTAATGCCCTCTTTCAGTGGGCTTGGTACATAAGAAAAGATAAATGCTTATGGGTCCCAGACTCTTTGGACTCAACACATGCTTGAGAAAGTATAAGACCTTTTTAACTTAATCATTTTAGCCAAAGAGCAAAATCTGTTTTTATCACTTATGAAAGATGATGCTAAATTGAATACGAGGCAGTGGTCTGCAGAAAAGGAAGTCCCCACGAAAACAGTGCCTCTCCATGGGAAGCAGGAAGCACTTTAGGAAGTTTAGAGCGGGGAAGTGTTACGGGTGGTGGGCTGGAGACAGCCCGAATAAAGAGAGGAGACAGAGACAGAGGCTGAGCGGCACGTGGTGGAGCTGCCGTAGCAAAGCAGGACAATGCTGGGGACTGGCCTGTCATCTGAAAGCCCTTTCCTGGATCCCTGTGGACGTGAGGGATTAAAGCCTACAGGTCAGGCAGCCGCAGGCCCTTACCACACCTTCTCAGGTGCTTAAAGGGTTGCCTCTGTGTTCCCAGTTGTAAATGAGATCATCTTTGGTGATGTCTGGATGATGATAACCACTCTTTATTACACATTTTCTGTGTGTTTTACAGGGAGTACGTTCTTTAATCCTCCCAACATCCCTTTGCGGTAGGTGCTGTAAGTCATTTTATAGATGAGGAAATTGAGGTCTTAGAGAGGTTAGATCATTTGCCCAAGACCAACAGCTAGTCAGTGGTAGAACTGGGATTTGAGCACAGAGACAGTCTGGCTACAGAGCCTGTGCTTACCGTAACCACTATGCTTTTAAATAGCAATTTTTCCTAATGAAAATTGATGGTGTAATGTCCAGAAGGTTAGAATTAAAAAAATAAAAAGGTCTCTGTCTCATGGATTCACCAGGGGACCTGGGGGAAATGCCTTTGATCATGGTTTCCAGTCTATAAAGGAACAATTATGCGATTCTTCACCCACCCATCCTACAGATGTGTTTTAAGGATGAAGGGATTGGTCATCAGGGCTCTGAAAACCTGAGAGGATTGAAGATGCCTAGTTAAATAATGTGAGTAAATGAGTTTCCACATCCCTGCACCAGACTCAAGTCCGCACATGGGGCAGCTTTCCAGCAACAGCTGGTTTGAGATTTTCAAAGCAAATTTCACACACATTCTCTGTAGGTCCAAAACCAAAAGCTCCTTGTGGAATACTATTAAGGCATTTTTGCAGGGAATTCATCTGACATCTGACTGAAAATTCTAAGGCAAGCTTGGAAAGGACTTTGAAGTGGTATTTGTTATGGGTAGAGAGAATAGGTTTATTGTAACTCTGTAGTTTGTAAACACTTTGTATTATTATTATTATATTGCCTTTAAAACAATACTTACAAGAATTCTCTCTCAAACAATTCTCTTCTGTTTCAGAATGCATATACTACAACTGCTATTAATGGAACAGATTTCTGTACATCAGCAAAAGATGCAGTCAGAATCTTGTCCAAGAATTCAAGTCATCTTACATCTATTAACTGCTTTGGAGACTTCATAATTTTTCTAGGAAAGGTGAGATGTCTTGGCTAAATAAATAAAGGAGCCTGGGATTCTAAAAATTAAGCCACACAACAACTGGAATGAAAGGGAACTATGTTTCTTGACTACTTAATTCTATGGTGGCTGCTGCATTTCATGACCTTATTCAATAGTCAATCCCATGAGGTATCTCTGCTTTGCAGAAGAGGAAATGGTTTCATAACCTTTCCAGGGTACAATAGGTAGAGCCAGAATTTTCATCCTAGTCTTACTCTCTTACCTGTGATCAGTTCTACCATTCCGATTCCCTTTTTCAGGTCTAATATGAAAGTGCTACTAACCTCAGAACATGAATGTTTGTACGTTTTGTTTCTCCTTAAGAATATATGGAAATAGTATTGAAACTTGGGCCGGGCACAGTGGCTCACGCGTGTAATCCCAGCATTTTGAGAGGCCGAGGCAGGCAGATCACTTGAGGTCAGAAGTTTGAGATCAGCCTGGCCAACATGGCGAAACCCCATCTCTACTAAAAATACAAAAATTAGCCGGGCATTGGTGACTCACACCTGTAATCCCAGCTACTTGGGAGGTTGAGGCAGGGGAATCGCTTGAACCTGGGAGGCAGAGGTTGCCGTGAGCCGAGATCACACCACTGCACTCCAGCCTGGGCGACAGTGAGTCTCAAAAAAAAGTTGCAGGTGGGGTGGGGGCGCATTCTAAAAAAGTTTTAAAGTGAACGTGCTTATTTTGGTGTTAAGTGAAAAAACAGAATAAAAGTGTGAGATGTTATTATATTTATGTAAATACAAAAGCTAGGCACAGATAAAATTACACATAACCTTCCTACCCACCATTAACTGTGTTTCCTTTTGATACAGCTTTTCGTTTTTTCCTGTTTCATTCTACCAAATTTTCTGACAAGCATTCTTATAATAGTACACACATGTTGCACACATGAACATATATTAAATCATTACTTGTAACTGACAGACATTTTTCTAAGCAACTGATTCATAAAGATTTTCAACAATCTCTTGTTTTGAACAGGTGCTAGTGGTGTGTTTCACTGTTTTTGGAGGACTCATGGCTTTTAACTACAACCGTGCATTCCAGGTGTGGGCAATCCCTCTGTTACTGGTAGCTTTTTTTGCCTACTTAGTAGCTCATAGTTTTTTATCTGTATTTGAAACTGTGCTAGATGCACTTTTCCTGTGTTTTACTGTTGATCTGGAAACAAATGATGGATCGTCAGAAAAGCCCTACTTTATGGACCAAGAACTTCTGGTAAGCAAACATTTCATTTCTGATTGCAGTCTCCATGCTCACAATCTCAAAAGTTTCGTAAAGACACACATACACAAAGGAGGCTCATACCCAGCCCGTCTCTTCCAGAGGGTTCAGAGGCTTCTGCTACCCCAGGGCCTGAAAGGCCTGAAAGCGGGATTTGCGCTCCACTCTCCAAGGCTGAACCCACTTCCCTTACTGAGAACCTTCTCCTTGGAGAAGTGAAGCTGAACAGAATACTGATCAGATGGATTCCTAAGTAGCAGCAGCACTTCTTACCTTGGGCAGCAGGTGTCCTGAACACAGTTCAGGTCCCTTTGATGCTAATGGCATGGTCTGGCCTTTTGGGTGGTCCAGAAGTTTACCAGTTCATCTTTTTCTAAAGCAGTTTTGCATCTCCAAGCATCATGTTTATACCCACCATGTTAGGGAGAGCACACTTGTGTGCTCCAGTATTGACAGACCTGCAATTCTCAGGCCCTTGATTAGCCCAGGCACACCAGTGTGAAAACGCCACACCCTCCGCGGAGCGCCCGTACTGCTGGTATCTGGAAATAGCAGCCAGCTGTTTTCATCAGACTTTGCAACAGTCATTTCTCATTTGCCTTATCCTGGGTAGACAGGGATATTTTAACAGCTGAATGATGTCTCAGCTCTTTTCCTTGTCTGAGTTATATGGTATTTTCATACTTTTCTTTCATTCTGTTGCCCTAAAAATTAGGTGTTAAAGCCCTTTTAGCTTTAAATAGAGCATTCAATGCACTCTTTAGTTCAGCAGGCGCTCATTTTTTAACAACCACGTCTACAGTTTATAGTGAATGTATCCTCATCCTTCTCAGTATAAAACATAAAAACACAATTTTTACTTTCTTTTTTCTGAGACACAGTGTTGGTCTTGTTGCCCTGGCTGGAGTGCAATGGTGCAATCTTGGCTCACTGCAATCTCCGCCTCCTAGGTTCAAGCGATTCTCCTGCCTCAGTCTCCCGAGTAGCTGGGATTACAGGCGTGCGCCACCACATCTGGCTAATTTCGTATGTTTAGTAGAGACAGGGTTTCACCATGTTGGTCAGGCTGGTCTCGAACTCCTGACCTCAGGTGATCCACCCGCCTCAGGCTCCCAAAGTGCTGGGATTACAGGTGTGAGCCACCACGCCTGGCCAAAATACAATCTTTACTTTTGTTTATTGACTGATTTGTATGTACTCTAAGGAAAGTGTTTATGATGGTGGTATGAAGCTAGCCAGGTCTCCATTCCCTGATTTACTTTTCCAGTTAAAAATTGACCATGAAGTCCAGGTACTGTGGTTCACGCCTGAAATCCCAGCACCAAACGGGAGGCAGACGTTGCAGTGAGCCGAGATTGCACCACTGCACTCCAGCCTGGGCAACAGAGGGAGACTGTGACTCAGAAAAAAAAAAAAAAAAAACACCTTGAAATTTACCCCCTAAAATAGTTGTCTCAACAGGAGAAACTTTCTTAAGGATTCAATTCTCTGAAATTTCAGGCCAAGAACTCCTTGTAAATGGTTATCACTGGGACTCAGAAACTGATACTCCAGAATATGGCACTTATGCTGAACTGAAGAAGGCTCAGGGTCCCTCTGACCTTCTCCCTAAGCACAGGATAAAGCTGTCATCTGAATGAAGTTCCCTTATCTGCCTACTAAAGTCCAGACCCACAAAAAAAACCAAAAACAACCTCTGGCCCCTTCCCTGAGTTTTCCATTAACTGGACTCACGTAGCAGAAACAAAGACTAAAATTGGTCAACACACCTGGGCAGACTTTTGTCACAAACCTCTGTCTGCTCCGTGGGCCTAACAAATTTTGTCCCAGGCCATTAAGTGTTCTTCAAGCTCATTAAATTCCCCTAAAAGTCATTTACACCCCCATAAAATCATCCACACTTCCCCATCTCCCTTTCCTCAAAACAGATCTAGATATGTACCGCATTTCACGGTTACACAGTCATTCTGTGATTCTCCTGTGCGTGCTAATTTATACGCCATTTCTCCTGTTAATCTGTCTTTTGTAAGTGAATTCTTCAGCAAACCTTTAGAGGGCAAAGGAGTTTTCCCTTGGCCTCTACATTATCAACAGTGCAGACACAGAATACTAATCTAACTTGTTCTTTTATTTTTCAGAGTTTTGTAAAAAGGAGCAACAAATTAAACAACGTAAGGGCACGGCAAGGCAAGGACTCATTAAGGAATGAGGAGGGGACAGAACTCCAGGCCGTTGTGAGATAGGTAACCGTTAATTTGCACCTGGAAAAAGTTTCCTTCTAAGAGCCATTTACAGAATAGAAGACAAGACCACTAGAGAAAAGTTGGTGGGATTTGTTTTTTAAAGACCTAATAAACCCCATTCTTCTTCATCACCTTTGTCATTATTGTTTGACCAGGTAACAATACTGGAACCATGTAAGTTTACAACCTTTTTTGGTACAAATTAGGACAGAAACACTCCTTTAAAACCATGTTTATATGCATCCATTTTAAAAGTATATAAGAACTGAGGTAGGTTTGTAAGTGCACAACCAACAAGCCTTTTTAAGATAAGGATTTTGTTAGCAGAAATCTCTGGAATTTTCTTTTTAAAGGGACGGCGTCTCACTATGTTGCCAAGGTTGGAGTACAGTGGCTATGCACAGGTGCCCTCAGAGCTCACTGGAGCCTCCAACTCCTAGGCTCAAGTGATCCTCCTGCCCCAGCCTCTTAAGTAGCTAGGACTACAGGCATGCCACCATACCCAGCTTGGAACGTTGCTCTTATACAGAGTAGGACACTTCCCTACTCATCCAATCCTGGAAATATGCTAAATGGGTTAACTTTTCAAAGTATAATTTGTAGATTTAGTGACAATAAAAGCCAGAAGTTTAAACCCTAACATGAATTACCACCTTAACTGGGCACGTACGAGGGAGTCAGAAATTCAGCTGTGCACATTCTCTTCGTGTTTTTCTGAATACTCTTCCAGCGCTTTGCTAATTGCAAACTCCTGTTCTTCCACATCCAGCTCCGATAGCACCATGCTTCTGCAGGCCTGAGCAGCATTGCGTGCCGTCTCTTCTGTCCTTTTCCTCCGTGCTCTTCTCTGATAGGGCTGGGAATCCACTTGTTGGCTCTCTCCACCACATCGCATTCCATGATGGCACACACTATGTATCTCAGAACTCCTGACACACAAGGAAGGCACAAGGCACTCTTACAGGAGACATTCTGGAAGAAGTGGTTTTCAGCCACAGCCCCACCTGAGAATTACCTGGAGATGATAGTTTTTAAAAATACTTCTGCCTGGACCTCAGAGATCTGCGTAGATGGGAGTGAGGGGAAGAGATTTTCCTTTCTAAAACTCTAAGCAAACAGGAACATTTTAACATGCTGATTGGCAGCCTCATGAGAATCAATCTGACTTAAATGGCAGGCAGGCAGTGGGATATAAGGCTTCCCTTCCCTAAACACCTCTTCAAAGATGACAAGGACAGCTTGAGAGCTCAGGTCTACTTTAAATGCACTGGCTTTTTTCTTAAATGCCACCATTGAATTAGGTTGATTCCAATAGTTTCATTTAAAAGTGGTTTCCCAGAAGCATTAAACCTAGATATTGTGGAATCATGAGCAAATAAGCTTCACTTCCGTGGGCTCATCAAACCATGTGTTTATCCTCATCTCCCTCCACAAAAAACTGGCGGGTTCTGCCCAAACCTAATAGAGCCGGCCCTATCAGAAGACATGGCTTGGCTGTGACAATGTCAGAAAGTGTGAGTTAATTTTTAGTGACTGCATTTTTGTCACTCTGATGCCTAGCTATTGTTTGTCCCCCTCTGTCGGGACTGAAGGTTTATGTTTCACTATAAACCCTGGCTTATTATCAAGCAGCACATCCTATGGCTGAGCTAGCATGTTTCTTATTCACACTTATTTACCCTAAAATAGGAAAATTCCCCACCACTCCTATCAATATTCCTAAAGATTATTTGAAGATTTGCTCCAAGTTGAATTTAAGATGAATCTGGGCCAGCCAAGTCACAGTGAAATAAGCAAGGGTCAGATAATGATTTGAATCCTAAAATTTACTGTGTGTAATGGGCGAGTCCCTTCATTTTCCTGTCTCAATCTCCTTAAGCATAGAATGCAGTGTTGTGTGGATTACATGTTAATGTACCTTGCCACAGTACCTAGGGAAAAGGTACTTAAAAAAAATCTGACCCTACCTATCTAGAAACTAGCTCGAAAATAATCAGCCTGTGGTTCATATAAATGTTCCAAAAAAAATATTTATTTATAAAAAATACAATGGGATAAGTTTTGCTGAGAAATGCAGCAATAAATACAGTCGAAGAAACCAGAGCAACTCTGCATTGATACATTGGCACAAACAGGAAGGGCACATGCACTGCCCAGACCTAAGTGTCTACAGGCCACTTTTGTACATGCTCCTTTAGAAACACCACTCTGAAAAGATC
>PVKV010010976.1:0-72933 GCA_004027835.1 Alouatta palliata
ACAGGGAGGGGAGCATCTCACACTGGGGTCTGTTGGGGGGAAAAAGGGGAGGGACAGCAGAGGGTGGGGAGTTGGGGAGGGATAGCATAGGGAGAAATAACAGATACAGATGATGGGGAGGAAGGCAGCAAATCACACTGCCATGTGTGTACCTATGTAACAATCTTGCATGTTCTTCACATGTACCCCCAAACCTAAAATGCAATAAAAAGTATATAAAAAAAAAAAAAGAATATACCAAGCTGTTGTGCATGGTCAATAATTCGTGATAGGGCCTGTATTGAATCTGTAGTTTGTTTTGAGTAGTATGGGCATTTTAACAATATTAATTCTTCCAATTCATGAACATGAAATACCTATCTTTTGTGTTTGTCCTCTTCAAATTCTTTCATCAATGTATTATAATTTTTTATTGTAGAGAGCTTTTACTTCTTTAGTTAAGTTTATTCCTAGGTATTCTACTTTATTTGCAGCTATTATAAATGAGATTACTTACTTGGTTTCTTTCTCAGAATTTTGTTGTTGGCATATAGACATGCTATGGACTTATGTATGCTGATTTTGTATTCTGCAACTTTACTGAAATTGTTTATCAATTCTAATAGATTTTTGGTGGAGACTTCAGCTTTTTCTAAATATGAAAGATCATTTCATCTATGAATAAGGATAATTTGACTTCTTTCTTTCCCCTTTGGATGACCTTTATTTCTTTCTCTTATCTAATTACTCTGGCAATTAGACTGAATAATTCACTGTTGAATAAAAGTGATGAAAATGGGATCCTTGTCTTGTTCAAGATTTTAAAGGAAAGGCCTTCAATTTTCCCCCATTTAGTATGATATTCAAAATAACCAAAAGATTATAATTGAAATGTTTGTTACACAAAGAAATAAATGATAGATGCTTGAGACAATGAATATTGCAGTTACCCTGATTTGATCATTACACATTGTATGCTTGTATCGAGTAGCCCATGAATATGTACAATTATATGCATATGTCATCCATAATAAACAATAAAAATTTTTGAAAAACAGAAAAGGTAAATCTAATTTTAAAAATAATAATAATTTATGATTGTGGTCCAAAGAATCATGAGACTTTCAAATTGAAGAACATTATCAACAAGTGGGACACAAGGTTAGAACCATGTTCAACTGAAAAAAAAAAAAAAGAAGCCAGCAAATATATGTCCAGATGTTTAGATTGACATGCACAAACTAGCCTATTTTTTTAGTATATTTCCTTACAGAATTTTTAACAATTATAAATTATAATTATTCAATAAATAGAGTAATAAATGTTATTTAATTATGTTCTGAAGACAAATTTGATTTCTCTTTTCTGTTCCCTCTGGTTCTTCAGATATTTTCATTTGGGTAAAAACAATTTATGCAAGCAAAAATACATTTTTCTGATTATAAATATAATCCACACAATTTTCAAATGTGCAGTGAGTACTACACACTAACAGCATGCTACTGATAAAGCAATTCCCGGGAAATGTGAAAGTGGTTTAGTAGACTGTCAGACATGCTTCTGCTGAATCTCTGATTGTACCATTCACATAGGGACAGACTAAACAGGGAATCGGGAGATATTTTTAACTTTGCACTACACTACCTCCCCTTTGAAGTCATCAGCCCCTTCCAACTTCTTACCACACAACACAGGTAGTCTTTCTGGAGTCAAGGACCATTTTCAGTCTTCAATCATTTACAGTACTCTCCTCAACAGTATATTACATATTTCCTCTACAACCTTTTAAATCACCATTTTTAAAATCTGTCCTATATTCCCTATCACCTCTTGAAGAATATGGTCTCCAAGTTTATTTTAAACGCAAGATACTAAAATTATGCCTGAATATGTGGTAGGAATTCAATATAGCAAATATAATTATGGTGAATCTTCACCAATTTCACCCCATATGTACAGGATTGAAGAGCAATTTAAAGAGGAGAAATGAGTACTAGAGCCCATGGAGGTACTTATCTTGGCATGGGCAACATTTTCTGCATGTCACTGTAGACCCGGTTGGTCTCAGCCACAAGAAGAGGACTTAGAAATTTTCAAGGGAATTATTCCAAAGTACAATAATCCTCTGAGACCCAAGTTACAGTCCAAAGAATTATAATACCACTGCATTTATAGATAACATTGAGCTCATTTACAAGAAATTCTTACTTCCTTATTTTTTCAATTTGTCAATCTTTAATTTATTTTGTCATGTAATCGCAAATTCATTTAAGATTATTTCCTTCTTTCTCTTATCATATACAAACGTCTGATCTCTAACTATACTAATCCTTTTTTTTTTCTGGTGTCTGTCTATACTTCTTTTATTTTCTATACTTCTTGTAAAGAAAGGCTTATGATGCTCTTTTTTTATTAAATACAAATCTGTTCATAAAAAGATGCCGTAAGTATCTGAGAATTTCCTTACGTTTTCTGGTGTAGTTGTAGAACAAAATTTGAGAATTAAAGTATATGTAATTTATTATGAATTACTTTCATTTAATTTCTCTGTTAAATTATATATTATATTATTAACATCAATCTTTTAAAAAATGTTTAGTACTGTTCTTAGTATTTTATTATTTAATATATATTTTATTATTTAATAATAAAATACTCAGTCTCCCTTCTGTGGCTGGGATAGGCTGCAGCCAGTGGTGCTGTCCTAGAAGTGTGCTCCAAGCCAAGTCTAGGACCCGAGTGTCTCTTATTCTCTTAGTCATTTCTCCCCTTTGAGCTGCTGTCCAAGTCTCTGCCCCAAACATGGGGTCTAGTTGCCCCCAAAGGCATCATGATGGAATCTATAGCTTGTCTTGGCCTCTGTGGCAAGGCCTCAGAGTTCCAAGTAGGTTGCCTATGAGTGGATCACTCCCAACTGCCTGTGTGTGTGTGTGTGTGTGTGTGTGTGTGTGTGTGTGTGAGTGTTTTAACAGGATTTAATAATATTAGGCCACTAGGACTATGCTTACCTGCTAATTTTAGGTAAGCCAAGTAGTTTAAATAAAAATGGGCACCACAAAAAGTATATTCTCAGGGCTTTGCACACTCTAGACATCAAGGATATATTATCCCTGAATTTATTTCCAGAATAGTGCCTGTCAGGGGATGGTATTTGAAATTTATGATAAGAAGAAAGCATTGGACCTGATGCTTGAGAACCACTATATCAGACTAATTATAGGGAGACATTATTTCTTATTACTGCAATCTTATCAAAGATTTCAGGAGAGGTCATAAAGTGGGAAGGAAATTTCTGAGCATAAAGTGTCTAAGGAGAACATAATATTGCTCTTCTCTTCCTATCAAGGATCCTAGCAACTCCCTTGTAAATGGAACCAAATACTGGAAATTTACCAATCGTTCTTCACTAGGTACAACATTAGTATCTGCCAGTAGACTCTAATCTTCTGATAGGAGATCACTATATTCAAAACATAATTGGTATATGGGTAAAATCAATGAGCAAGCTCTACTTTAGAACAATGTGAAGAGAGTAAACTTACCCCTCTAAAACAAGTCTTGAAAAGTTAAAATACACACACATTCTATCAAATAATCTCAAAGCAGGAAATATCTAAACCCTCCATGGTTTCTGCAAAGGGGCATGGACTGTGTATCCACGTTAAGGGATGGGTTAGAAAACAGATAGTATTTAATGTCCTTTCAATTATTTAAATAATATTAATCTACTTACATTTTGATGTATTTCACAGTAAGACCTTCCTCTTTTGTAGCTTATAATTGCAGACCAAATCCAAGATCAATGAGATATATCCATTCCAAAAATTCCTGTTTAGGGCTAGCAGGAACCTCAGAATAAAAGTTTCAAGGCATAAGTCACATTCAACCGAAGGTTTAAAGATTAAAAGGAAGACTCCTCCTCCCATGCAATAAACTATAGAAGTCCTAAAAAGTTAATTGCAGATAAAATAGTCACATATTTTATGTTTGTTTTCTTCTCTTGAGAGAAGGTCTTTAGTAAGCATGTTAAATAATACTAATAACAACAATGATAGTAATCATAATAATAGTTTTTCTGTATAAGCAATATCTGTGATGAGCAATTTTCTGATGTTTTACTAAATAAATGAATTTAATTATCACAATTCATTTATAAAATCTGTATTAGGTTGGTGTAAAAGTAATTGTGTTTTTTGTCATTACTTGCAATGGCAAAAACCACAATTAATTTTGCACCAATGTAATACCGTAATTATCCTCATTTATAGCAGAGAAAATTAAAGCAGAGAGTTAGCAATCGGTCATGTAATTAGGAAGAGACTCAGCCAGAGATAACACAGGGACTGTGAAGAAGGTTTTTCCTTTGTTCCTACAGCAAAGAAGGCATTTGAATGTTCGTAAAATAATTAACTTCTGACAATTCTCATACACTTCATGTTTCCGATACTTTGCCTGGAACATCTATTCTTGTAAACCTCAAACTTAAGTCAGGGGATTTCAGCATGTCATTTGAGTACAATATATTAAATTTGGAGATAAGAATATAGTTCCAACTTCTATTTATTAGCTATATGATCTTGAGGTCTTTTCACTTTTAAAGCCTGTAGAATGGAGATAGTAACAGTTTTCTCTAACAGACATTAAAAGTTCAAGTGATATAACATATGCAAGGGTGCTTTGTAAACTGTAAAGTGCTAAGCAAATGTTAATAGGATCTATTTCTGGTCTTCTCATTTCATCTATACACTTCTAATACTTTCAGATCTCTTCATTTTGTCAAATACGACATGTATAATATCAGATCCACCTAGTCATTTATTCAGTAAATTTGTATTAATGGGCTATATATGTAACACAATCTAAGGGAGTCAGAAAAGGCTTTTCAAAGTAAAAGTAATATTTGAGTTAAAATCTGAAGGCATTAGAGGTAACCAAACTAGATATGAGGAAGCTACGAGGTGACATAGTGAAGGACAGGGTAACCTAGGTAGAGAGTCCAGGAAGTTCAAAGTCCCTGGAGTGGAAATGAGCTTTTCCTAAGAAATGTTAGGAAATCCAGTGTGGTTGCAATATCATCAGGGAGGAGGAGTGTGATTTGCTCGAGAAAGACAAAGTGCAATTTGTAGAAAGCAACCCTTCTGGTGAATGGAGTTGGTAGACGCAAAGTCTGAAAAACAAATTAAACAATAAAATGAAGAGGAAAAATTGTTCAGGTGAAAGCTGGCTGAAAACAAATCTTGAGAACCATGCATTTAAATACAGTGTTCTCCTTTCATGAGTTTCCCTATGCCAAGAGGTACCCTTCGAGCGGTAGAAGACATAGGCAGATAAATTAACAAGAACATCTAGAGACCCAACCCAAGACAGAAAAATGTTTTGAAAACCTGGGAAATGGCACATGGTAATTAAACCCAAAAAATTCTCCAGCAGGCGGAAGAAGAATTTCCTTAACTCTTATAAGAAAGAGACCGTCCAAGGCCAATATCACTTGAGTAAATAACATGATCTGACACCACACAGAAAGGTCAGTAATTGTTATTCACGTATAAAAATCTATAATTATAATTGTTTTGTAAACCCAGGCAGGTTGTAAAACTTCCTTTTGCGTAAAATAACAATGAAATGGGTCATTGGTCACTTTCATTTTTGTGTAACTTGGAAGAAATAGTAAAATCTCAGGCTAGAAGTTATTTAACCCGATGAAGTTTAGATTGTTCTCACTTTGTGAGTATTCAAGAAAAAATAATAGCCTTTAAAAGGTAGTAAGAAACAACTTCAGCTAATCTAGAAGCTTCATTTTAAAGGCAGATGAGGTCTTTTCTTCAATGAGGGGTAATAAATAGTTTTACAGCCACAAGGACTGAATCATAAACTTTGGACACCAGTGACGTATTAAAGTAAATATAAAAAGGTCACATATCAAAGAATAAAAATCCAGACCAACTGGAGAAACACCCAGATGAATCACTAAATGGATTTCTTTATTCCTTGAGCCTTAATTTAAAGGGAATTAACATTTGGCAAAGAACTACGTTATACGCTTAAGGGACAATGAATAAGCAGGACAAAGCAGCCATCCATTGACCTTTGAGAGAAAAACAAGATGAGCTCAAATAAGGCACATGCACAGGAGTATAGTGAGTGTTCACCATGGACTTGAATCATTTTGGGGACACAGATGGTGATATTGTGTAAAGCTGGACCCAAGCCCAGGCAAGAACAAAGTTTCAATTGTTACAAACCCACAGTTATTGTGTGGAAATAAAGCTTTGGATTTACTCGTTCCAGTAGTGTAGCTTTAAATTGGCATGAAAGAATAAATGCTGCAAGAACAATTCTCTTTCTTCTCTCTTATTCAATTACTAACCCAAACTACATTCATTCTTCAACTACCATTGTGTTATTTTTCTGTGTTTTTCTTTTTGATATTGCTCTCATTGACAGTATAAATCAACCTCCTCTCCACTCTTAATATGTCTATTATTTCTTTCAAAGTACAGCTGAAAATTTATCATGTTCATTAATCCCTATCTGATTAATGTTAACCAACATTTTAAAAACTATGTATTTTTTCAAGCAAGCATTCTCTGTTAATTTGGTCAATATATACGCAGGAAAAGTACAAAGGACTAGGGATAAATACACACAAAAACATATAAGCCCAGAGATCAAGAATGTCACTGTTGAGAAGGAAGATTAATTTAGGAAAAAATAGTCATATTTTTAAAACTGAGTTAGAGATATATATAGAATAAAATGTGAGTATAGGAAAAGCTTTCAAATATGCCTAGAGAAGCTAGGGAAGACCATTATAAAAAAAAATGTTGATCAAGATGAGTTACAAGCACTTACTAAAAGTTTAGGGGAAAGAAAAGTAGGAAAAAGGAGGGGTCTGGAAAGCAGGTGCAAAGGCATGGAGACGTAGGAAGGGAAGATGACATTTTCTACAGCAATGAAGCATAGAGTGGGAGGGGTTGAATCACAGAACAGATGAGGTATGAAGGAGCCAATTCATGAAGTATTTTGTAATACTCTGAAAAACAGATTATTTATTTTCAGAATGGATATTTTAAAATGTACCATAATGAGAACAACATAGACACTGATCTAGCAAAACATTTTCAAGTCATAGCACTGAAGCAGGGTCCAGCAGCACACTTTTGGGCCAATTTGAGACTTAGTGGTTGCTAGATTGTGGGGCATTCATTTGGGTTCTGAAAGAGAAGTCAGAGTGGTTCCAGAGTAGGACAAGGAGAAGTTGAAGGGGTAAAGAGAGCAGCAATTTGCCAAATGGTGTCTGGTATATACCAGTTAAATAGGAACTCTGTTATTTTTATCATTATATATTTTATTATTCATATTAATATTACATAGTGTATATTTTCTGTTGTCTTTTCTGTTCCTTGTTACAGTTTAAATCAGGTAGAAACAATCAGTTTTAAGCATGATAGAATGATCATTTATGTATCATTGCCCTGGTATCAGGAGGAAGAAAAAATGGAGGAAAGACAAAAACTGGAAAGAGTAAGAACAAAGATAAGGGTGTAACTGGAGAGTAACTGATGGCCTGGCCCAATCTAAGACTGTGGTGCTTCAAATGTGAAAGATGAGCTGTTACTAGCAATAACTTGGAGGGACAGTTTGCAGTTCCAACTTGAAATGAGTAGGGATAATTTGAAGCTAACAGTCTAGTATACATCCAAAACGTCTATTCTGTCCCGGATTTTATGTTTAAGACATGCGTCCTAGTATTCCGTTCTCACTAAAATGAAAGTATTTCTGGGTTTTCTGGGAAATCTGTGGTATATATACATAGGTTGTTCTGCAATCATTTTTTAATAGTGTCTTCTTTCACTTTTAAAGTTCCACAGATCTGATGGTCATTCTAACCGGCTTTGGAAAAGTTTCAAGTAATTCAACAAATGTTTAGTTTTCAAAAGAGTTCCTCAAACTTAAGAATCATTTGGGAAGCTTACTGAAAATGCCAAAGTCTAAACTCTACTTCCAGAGATTCTGAGTCAGTAGGTTTAGAATGAAACAAAACAAAGTAATATAAAACAAGACAAAAATACATGCTGAGATAAATAAAAGTTGAGCGCCTTGCTGTTTTTTGTTTATTTTTAGGAGCACTACATTAACATATTCAAATGAGCTGCATACTCTCTTCTCTCCACAGAAGTCAGAATGAATTACACACGCCGAGTGCTCAGCAAATGCTATGCGGCTTATGCAGAAGATCACCAACTTATGATTCAACCTGGGCTTTTCAGGTTTTTCTAGGATGGTGAGAAAGTGATAGACATTCAGTAGAAACCATTCATCAGTATTAGAGTTTTGATATTTTCCCAGGCTAGCAATGCATGGTGGGATACTCTTTAGTGAGGCTGGACGGCAGAAGTGAGCCACGGCTCACAGTCAGCCAGGAAATCACAAGGGTGAACAAACTCTGTTTTTCATTCTCAGTACCATGTTCAATAAACTACATGAGTTAATCAGCATTTTATTATAAAATAGGCTTTGTGTTGGATGATTTTGCCCAGCTGTAGGCTAATCTAAGTGTTCTGAGCATGCGTAAGCTATGCCAGGATAAGTTATCATCTTAGGTAGGCTGGCCATCAGCAATGCTTTTGACGTTTGTTCCCACTGAACTTCCCGCTGAAATTTGAGCCTCAGGAGTATAGGTGGGGCCTGATGGGAGATGTTTGGGTCATGGGAGTGGATCCCTCACCAACAGATTAATTCAGTCCTTCAGAGGTGAGTGAGTTGTCATTCCATTAGTTCCCTAGAGAGTTTGTTGTTAAGAAGAATCCAACACTTCCTACTGCTTTGTTCTCTTGCTGTGTAATCTCTGCACATTCGAGCTCCCCTTCACCTTCTGTCGTGAGTGAAGCAGCCTGGAACCCTCGCCAGGTGCAGATGCCTAATCTTAAACTTTCCAGCCATCACCACGGTGAGCCAAATAATCCTTTTTTACTTCATAAATTTCCCAGCCTCAGATATTTTGTTATAATCACATGATATGAACTAAGAGAATTGGTACCAAGAAGTGACTGTTGCTATAAAGATAGCTGAAAATGTGGAAGGAGTTTTGGAAATGAGCAGACATTGGAAGAGTTAGAAGGCTCCGAAGAAGTAAAAAAAAAAAAAAAAAAGAAAAGAAAACAGAAAGTTTGGAACATCTTAAAAATTGGTTTAGTGTTTGTGAACAAAATGATGACAAATCTGTAAAGACCATGCTAAGGAGGTCTCAGATGAAAATGAGAAATTTACTGGGAAGTGAAGCAAAAGTCACCCTTATTACATCATAGCAAAGAACTTGGTTGCATTGTGTCCATGTTCTATGGCTTTGTATAATGCCAAACTTAAGAGTAATGACCTAAGCTATCTGGTAAAGGAAATTTCCACGCAGCAAAGCTTTCAGAGGATGTACACGAAAGCTTGAGTACTTAAGCAGACATCTGCCATAGATAGGGCCATAGCCACTACAAAGTGATCCCTTCTTGGGAAATGCCTAATGAGGCTGCAGAAGTGGGGCCACTGTCCGGACCCCAAAATGGTGGAGCAACTGACAGTATGCCACTTCAGCCTGAAAAAGCCACATGAATTCAACTTCAACTTGTGAGAGCAGCCACATGGGCTGCACTCCAGAAAAGCCATGAGACGGGGCTGACCAAGACTTTGGGAGCTCATTAGTGTGCCCAGGATAAAGAACATAAAGTCAAAAGAGATTATTTTGGAGCTTTCAGAATTTATGTGTGCCCTGCTTGGTTTTGAACTTGCAAGAGATCCTTTCTTTCGGCTGATTTCTCCCTTTTAGAGTGAGAATGTTTACCCAATGCCTGTACAACCATTATGTCCTGAAAGCAAATAACTGATTTTTAATTTTATAGTCTCATAACTCTCAACTCTTATAGGAATGTGGTAGCAGGAGTTTGAAGAAAAGGATTTACAGAGTCAAGTCATGTCGGCCCATGGGAAGACAAAGCCCAGGGAGGAGAAGAAGGAGGCCAATTTCAATGCATCCACATAAGACAGGGAACCATGTGCTTGTGCAAAGGAAATAGGGCAAAAAGTTTATTTGACCAGAATTGACCAAGGTTGTTTCTAAGTAAAATAACGTAGTTTATATTGGAGAGAAGTAAAACGCTTTGTTTCACTCTTCCCTTCGCAGACATTGTGGTAGAAGGAGAAGGAAAAGCCAGACACTTCCAAGCTTCTCTCTGGCCTGTGCATTGGCGCAGTTATTGGGATCTTGAGTAGCTAGGTTAGACCTCAAGCATTTGAATACAATGATGGAGGGAGCTGAAATGCTCTATATTATAAAGTGAGAATGTTTCTAGAGTTTCTCAAAACAAGCTAGAGAGGAGAGAATTATATGGGCTGCTGATGTCAGAGGCAGGAGGTAAGTTTGTTTAAAAAAAAAAAAAGCCAACCTTTTAAAGGTAATATGAAGCTTTTAAAACATGACCCCAGAATTATTTGACACTCTACCACTTGAGAGGTGTGGTCTAAGTCTTCTTTCCTTAAATCTGGGGGCCAGGACTGCTTGACGAATAGAATATGATAGAAGTGATGCTGTTATGATTTCCAGGCCCAGGTCTTACAGGGCTGGCATTAGCCAGTCAGCTATGTGGTTACCATATTGGAAGTAGAACCTCTAACCCTGGTCAAGCTGCCAAGAGATACTCATATAGATCAGAGAGAAGCCATCGCTATTGACCTCTGCTCAAACTGAAGGTATATAGCAAAATACATAATTTGTGTTTCTTTTAAACACACATAAAAAAAACAAAGAAATAACTTACCTGGTTTCTAGTCTTTATTTATGAGGTAGATATCAAGAGCAGTTTCCTAGCTAGAGCTGGAGAAATTATGTAACTTCAAGTGAGCAAATTAATAGCAATAATTACATTACCACATTTCTACTGAAGCCTACCTTGATGACATTTTTTAACATAACTAGTTCAAAAAGAAAATACTATTTGGAGAAACAAATGTCCTAATAACATTTATATTTGTGCATTCACACATGGCGATATAAACAAAGTTTTTTTCACCATCAATTATCTTCTTATTGACTCCAATACAACTTTAAGATGAAAGCATTAGGGAGGTAAAGTAAAAGAAATATGCCTGAGCAACCAAGAGATAGAGTATAATTTGTGACTTAGGGATCAGAAAGAAATTGTAGAGATAAAAAATATAAAGAAATTAAATGAGCTATAAAGAAAATATAGTCTTCCCTGAGATGTGTCTATCTTTCATCTTAGGAAACACTTTGGCCTTTTACAATTGCGCTCAACAAAGAAATATAAGCTTATACCACCAAGATTGACTGTCTAAAACAAATTATTTATTCCCATTCACATACGCTGCCACTAATATTTAAAGACTTGTAATCTGATTGGTCAAAAAATGCAACAGTATGTCATTGCTCAAAAAGTTTGCAATATTCAAAATATTATATTTGCAGTATAATAATGACTCTTTAATTTGACATTTGAATATTTTAGGAACTAGTCATGAGCAGTTAGGATGTATGAAATGACAGATGACGTATACCAAAGTGCTTTTTATCAAATATTTTTAATTTAAGATATAACTCTCATTGGATACATGAAAGATACTACCGATAATTACAACAATTTCAATTTATATAACTCAACTAGTCAAAAGTTAAACTTATGCTACAAAAGTTGAGAGTGGTAATTTATTTTTATGGTAAATATCTTTTTCTTTTTTTTTTCAAGACTTATTTTAATAAAATTGGGAAGTAATATCTTTTTCTTAAAATGTTAAATATGGCAGCAAAGAAGAATTAGAAAAGAAAGCAAACATTATTTAATTCTCATCATTAAAGTGAAAGTTGTTATCATTTGTAAGATACAATGCCTTTTTATGGTCAAGGATACAGAGAAATTCTTGTTAGGCAAGATTAATCAAAGACTACATTCATAATTTTAAACTCGGGCTTAAATAAAATAGCAGTAATATAATACCTGTACAAGCTGGCTATCCAATTACAGTCCTTTTCATAGAAAAATATTGCCAAAGTTAAGAAAACACCATCAAAAGGTTACTTGCAAATTATTCGCCATTAATTTCTGATTTTTTAACGTTTTGTTCATGTGTAAGCACTGCTCTGTTTATTTCCCAAGAACAAAATATGTTATCATTAGAAATTGTGCCACTCACAGGATAAATTATGCCACTGCCCACAAGATTCTCAAACTTCCTCCTCAAATAGCAAAATATATCTTCCTTCTTTCTAGTTTTTCAACAATAAAGATATTATTGCTGCCAATTACGCACACACACACACACACATACGATTGTCCTAGATATTTGAAAATAATGCAATGGACGGTATTAATTTCTGCATATCTCACTATTTGTTTAACAACTAATTCTAGTGATGCTTATATCCATACTCAGATTATTGGCACAGTCCTGTCACATACGTAAAAGTTTACCAAAAAAAACAGAAAATTGATTCTTGTCAGAAATCAGGACTTCAGTTTTGAGTTGTCCTTCAGATGCTTAATTCCCCAGACTTTATTCTTTCCAGCAATGATTCAGTGCTTAGATTTTAAAACTCTGATCTAAAGGATTGAATAAAAACACAACTCCAACTATGAAAAATTATAAGATGATAGTGTCACATATGACCCTATACAAAATAAGCTACAGCAAGTTAATCTATAACAGATGGCCAACTAGAAGCAGCTAGTGTGTGCGACTCTGATGGAGATAAATAGAGGGGTGAGTAAATACAGCACTTTCAATGGAAACATCCAGGTACACTCATTAGGATTCATCAGAAAAACAATTCAACCCACAAAGAATGGAGAAAAGAATGGCAGGATGATCGCCCACCCAGGAGCAACACAGAGCCAGGGGAGTCTCCCCGGCCCAAGGAAGTGGTGAATGAGCCGGCCCCCCCAGGGACCAATGCTTGTCCCATGGATCTTTGCAACTCTTGAGTCAGGAGATCCCTGTGTGAACCCATTCCATCAGGTGGACACACAGAGCTACATGGAGTATTAGAAGAGCAGCTGTTCAGACACAAAACAGAGCTCCATGACCTTTAGATACATGAGCTTTTCAATAAAAGTGGCTGCAACTCTGGAAAAATGGGAGGTTAGATTACCATACATAACCCTAGGAAAGGGGCTGAATACAGGGGACTGAGCAGCCACAATCTGCAGATCTTGCTTCCATGGCACCTCACTGGATAAGATCCACTGGCTTAGAACTTCAGTCAGCCATGAGTAGCAGTATTACACCTCCCTCAGACCAAGCTCCCAGGTGGAGTCGTGGGCCACCATCTGTGCTCTTTCACAGGCTTAACCATTGATGCCTCTGAGCCCTGGGGAATCCAAAACAACTAGGGACTGGAGCAGTCCCCTGGTAAAATGCAGCAGTTATACAGAGAGGTAACCAGACTGCTTTTCCACATGGGTCCCGGATCCCATTTCCCTTCACTGGGCAGACCTCTCTCAACTGAGTTCTGCAACCATCCCTGCCAGTGTTTTCCAGCTGGCAGCAGTTCCAAACCTTCCTGAGGTAGAGGTCCTAGAGAGAGGGGCAGGCTTCCATCTTTGCTGTTTCACAGCCTTCATATTGATACTTTCAAATACTAGAAAATTCAAGGTGACTAGGGACTGGAGTGGATTCACTGCATACTACAGCAGCCCTATGGAAAAGTGGCCAGACTGTCTTTTACATGGGTCCCTGATCCCATATCTCCTCACTGGATGGGTCCAAACAGCCTGGGTCTCCAACCACTCCCGACTGGAGCTATCAAGTCCGTAGCAGCTCTGCAACTCCATGGGACAGAGCTCCCAGTGGGAGGGATGGGTTGATGTCTTTGCTGTCTCACAGCCCTCACCTGTGCTGTCCTCAGGCTCTGGAGAGTCTGTGAGGACCAGCGTCTGGTTTGGACCTTCAGTACAAAGCACCTACCTCGTGGAAAAGTGACCAGACTATTCTCCATGCAGGTCCCAGTCCTCACTTCTTCCTGGGCAGGGCTGCCCAACCTGGGACTCCAGCTAACCACCCTACTCCAACCTGACCACTTCAATCAGAGGCAGCCAGTATTTCTCTGAGGATAAAATCCCACAGGCAGCTTGCAACCTCTGCACCACTGTAATTGCAGTGGTACCATCCTAACAGCCCTTGGGCTGGGAAAAGAACAAAGGGGCTAGTCACTACATTGGCACCTCTGGCATATCAAGGCCACCATACAGAGAGGTTCCCAGCCACTCTTTGCTGGGAACTCCCACCCCCTTCTTTTTACCAGGCAGAGCTCCCAGCTCATGACTAAAGAACAGTCACACCACCTACAGCTAAGCATAACCTACTGGTAGTGGCTCAGAGTTTCCCCGTGGAGAGGCTCCCAGAAGCATCTGACAGCCCCTCTGCCACTGCCACAGCAGCGGTTCTATCCCTGTTGCCCTTGTTCTGGGGAAGAAACAAAGACTCAAGGGCTACCCCCAAGCTTAAGCCACACCACAATCACCATATGAAGAGGAGACCAGTCCTTCCTCCTGGAGAGCCCTCAATTCCCTGGTCCACAACAAGCAGAGCCCCAAGCTCGTGCTAGCAAGGAATCCACCCGACTGCACTGACTGGCTTCATTTTTCTCAGAGGTGAAACCCCTGGGGCCACTGCAGAGAGAGTAGCAGTGGTACTACCCATACTAATGAAGGAGCAAAGAACCTAAGTGCCTTATCCACAGCTCCAACAAGCAGTAGTCAACCCAGAGGGAAGAAGACCAGTCTATCTCCTACAGGTCCCATTCACCTACCATGCTTGCCACCAGGCACAGAACTCATGGCTTGGGCCTACCACACAGACTCCCATCCTGAGCTGATTACACTGAGCAATTGCTGACCTGCATCTCTCTGGGGTGGAGCCCATAGGAGACAGGGAAAAGACCTTGTCTACAACCACTACTTCTTCTTCTGCCTTCAAGTTAGGGAGGAAACATAAACCCTGAGATCTCTCCAGAGCTGTGGTAGAGGTAGACAGTCTGGGAGTGTCAAGCCATGATCTTCAACCAACACTCAAGTGGAAGAAGAGCCCACACTTTCAGAGTATTGAGAGGGAGTACAGCTGCAACTGTGAGAAAATGTAAGAGCCACATGACTGAGCAAAAGCCTGCCTATGACCAGTATGCCTAAGAGCCACCTAGTGGATCACATCTTAAAGCTGCAGCACCAAAAATACCTTGCTAACATACACCCTTGTGAACCAAAGACAGGGAAGAAGCCAGCTACAAATAAAAAAGACCCTGCACAAAGCCTCAACCCTGTGAAAACATCCAGAAAAGAAGTCTATAGACTGTACTCAATCTACACCACAGCTAAAGAAACACCCACACACAGATATGAGAAAGAACCAGTGCAAGAACTCTGGTAACTCAAAGGCCCGAGTATCTTATGTCCCCAAACTATCACACAAGTTCTCCAACAAGGGTTCTTAACCACGTTGAGTTGGCTGAAATGACTGAAATAAAACTTAGAATATGGATAGAAGTGAAGATCACCAAGACTCAGGAGAACAGCAAAATCCAATAAAAGCAAACTAAGGATTGGGTGCAGTGGCTCACACCTGAAATCCCAGCACTTTGGGAGGTTGAGGCAGGTGGATCACCTAAGGTCTGGAGTTCAAGACAAGCCTGGCATGTGAAAAACATCACTAGAAGAATTCCATAATGCACTCACAATATTAACAACTGAATAGGCCAAGTTGAGGGAAGAATCTTGAAGCATAAAGACAATCAGACGAAAATGAAGAAAAACATGAAAAGGAATAAACAGAACCTCCAAGAAGTGTAATATTATGTAAAGAGGCAAAATCTATGAATCATTGGCATCCCGGAAAGGGATGGGGAGAAAACAAACAACTTATAAAACGTATTTCAGGACCTTGTCCATGATAACTTTCCCAACCTCAGTAGAGAGATCAACAGTAAAATTTAGGAAATACAGAGGACACCTGCAAGATTCTATACAAGAAGTTTGTCCCCAAGACACACAATCTTCAGATTCTCGAAGGTGGAAATGAAAGAAAGGATGTTAAAGGCAGCTGGAGAGAAAGGGCAGGTCACCTACAAACGGAGCCTAATCAGGCTAACAGCAGACTTCCCAATAGAAACCCTACAAGCCAGAAGAGACTAGGAGCCTATATTCAACATTCTTAAAGAAAAAAATTTTCAACCAGGAGTTTTATATCCAGCCAAATTATGTTTCCTAAACAAAGGAGAAATGATCATTTTCAGATAAGCAAATGCTGAGGGAGTTTGTTGCCACCAGGTCTGCCTTACAAGGTATCTTGAAAAAAAGCACTAAATATGGGAAGGAAATATGGTTACTAGCCAAAACAAAAACAAAGTTAAGTATATAGACCAGTGACACTATAAAGCAACCACACAAAGAGAGGAACAACGAACACTGGGGCCCATTTGAGTGTGGAGGTTGGAAGGAGAAAGAAGACCAGAAAAAGAAATAAATATTAGTCCTAGGTTTAGTACCTTGGTGACAAAAAAATCTGTACAACAAACCCCCATGGCACTAGTTTACCTATATGACCGACTTGCACATGTACCCTGAACCTAAAATGAAAGGTTAAAAATTATTTTATTGAAGAGGGAAATTGTCACAGACTGGTTGATTGTATCAAATAAATATATAAACAGAATTATTTAAAATGGAGAATAAGCCAAGAGATATGATGCTTCTACTCACTTAATACATTGGAATTAATTATGTATGCAGGGCCACATTTTTTCATCTTAACTGGCTTATCATTAGCAAATATGTAATATAAGCCTCCATGTACCAGAGACCATTTCTCTTCCAAGTATAAGGGTAAAGAAACTGAAAACAAAGAGTAACCTTTCTGTTAATAATAGACTCCTCTCTAAGTGTCTATTACTACCAATGAAGTTGAGTTGGTTGGTAGGAATTTAAATTAGTACAGCCATTATGAAAAACACTACAGAGATTACTATTAAAATTAAAAATAGAACTACCATATTATCTGACAATTCCACTATCGGATCTGTGCCCAAAGGAAGTGAAATCAGTACGTTGAAGAGATATCTGTGCTCCCATGTTTATTGAAGCACTGTTCACAATAGCCATAAGGAAGCAACCTAGTATCTATCCACAAATGAATGCAAAAAGAAAATGTATATATATGTATATATACACACACACATATATATACATATATATATACACACACACATATATAAAACATATATGTTTATATATTTATTTTATATATATAAATACATAATGGAATACTATTTGGCCATAATGAAAATCCTGCCATTTGGGACAACATAAGTGAATTGAGAGGAGATTATGTTAAGTGAAATAAGCTAGACACAGAAGGATAAATGCTGTATGATCTCACTCATGTGGAATCTAAAAAATTTCATGTCAAGAAAACGGTAGAATGGTGTATATTAGAGCTTATGGGTTGGACGTAAGAAGGAGGGAGTGTCAAGATGTTGGTTAAAGAACACACATTTACAGTTTGGAGGAGTAAGTTCAAGAGATCTATTTTACAGCATAGTGATTATAGTTAACAACAATATATTGTATTCTTGAAAAAATGCTGGAAGAGTGGATGTTAAATGTTCTCACCACAAAATTGATAACTAAGAGAGGTAATACATTTGTTAGTTATCTAGATTTAACCATTCCACAGTGTATTTATACGGTAATCCCTCATTTAACACAGTCAATACATTTTTGGAAACCGCAACTTTTAACACACACTTTTAACATCACATCTTTTAATAACATTGCTTTGTTCAACATCATTTCATTATAATGTCGATGAGAAAAAAATGCTTTTATTATACATCATTTCCAAGGACCTATTTATGAAGTTGTATAAGGACTTACTGTAACACAAAACATGTTGTGCATGATAAATACATATAATTTTGTATGTCAATTTTAAAAATAAATAAATATATTTGAAAAAAATCAAAGTTGGATTTGTTAACTTCATTAGGCTCCAAAGTTTATTTATCCATTAATAACAACTCATTTCAATTTTTGGTATATATACATCTTTTATTTACCCACAAAGTGTATTCCTTTACTTGAATTCTTACAGCCATTACAATAGGCAGTACAGATATTATCACCAATCATGTGGATTCATATGTTGTTCTACACATTTTTTCTCACGTGCTAGTCTTATTGCTTCAGTAACTCAGGGACATAATTTTTCACTTCTCTTAGCACTCAGGTTAGTACAGTTAAAAAATGTTTCCTACACACCGACATTTTGATCCTCACAACATTAGGTATTATTTTTGTCTCTATTTTACAGGCTAGAAAACAGAATTGGATTACAACCAAGACTAGCAAGAGTCAATGACTTAGCAAACAAATACAACCAATTAGTGAGAGAAGCAAGACAGAACCTTGTTTTCTCTTTTCCTTAAACAGAGACATACATAATTTTAAATATGGAAGGACGTTTAAAGTTATTTTGTCTGCTCCTGCATTTTTCAGATGAGATAGATGAATGATGTAAAAGATAAGTGCCTTCACCATTTTTTACATCATCTTTATAATATGAAACTATTGTAATAATGCAAATATTATCCCATATTATGGTGGATGGTGTTTAGATATTGCACAGAGATCCCATCCCAGAGGAAATGCCTCTAACCTCCAGATGCTGTGAGAATTAAGCTATTGTGTCCACATCTGCTCCTTCTCAAGAGAATTGCCTTTTACAGATGTGAATTATTTTGTCATCTCTCCACTGTTATTAATGACTGACTGATCATAAGTTCTAAAAGGCTGTCTGGAGCACTGCCTCTATTAATCAGGAAAGACTAGACTTTACCTGAGATCACATTCTTCCTTAGCTCTTTGTCCTTCCCTGTCCTGCTTCACTCTTTTCCTTTCTGCTGCAGTGTGCTTCCTCAATAAATCACAGGTAATCTAATTTGTGTCTCAGTGTGTTTCTTGGAAACCTGACCTAAGATCATGTGACTTAGGTCATTATATGTGTGTGTGCATCTGTGTTTGTGTGTGTGTAATAGATCACACACTGAACAGTAAAACACATAAGTAATTTACAATTCTGATATTCCACTCATATAATTAGGCACATGAGTGACAAGAAGGAATCAGGATATTAACCAAAGGGACTGAGGAAGCAAGAGAACAATGCAGATAAATTGACACATAGACTATACCTTTCTTGGAAATTAATAAGTCAATAGATTAAGTTATTATATTAAAGGATAATTTAATAAAACAACTGATTTATAAATGTACAATTTATTAATAAGAACATAGTTAAATTAATTCTAATTCTAAAATGCACCTGGGTCTATGCTCCTTAATTTATTGGTGAGGATACAGAAAACAAGAGATGCTCAATCCTTTTATTAAAGTCACCCTGACAGTCTTTGATAGAATTGTACCTTAAACACTTGAATTTCTGGCTAACCTATGATTCTTTCCTAAAATACCTAAAATGAGAAAGAGTTCTTACAAAGACTCCTCAATTGGCAATTCAGTCAAACAAAATGCATTTGTGGAATCATTTTATGTACTCAGGAAATACCAGGCTTTGGAAACGATAATAATAAAAATGTTAATAATTCCATCTGCTGAGTATCACATGCCAAGCATCGTACTAATAGTTTAATTATGTAGTCAGTACATTTTGATACACATATTATGCTTTCAGTCATTAAAGCCAACCTATGATATGAAAATTCACATTTCAGAAGAAAAGAAAATGGAAGCTCAGAAAGGATTTCTCAGATCTGGCAATTTCCAAAGACTGTAATCAGTAAATTATAGGTAGTTGGTAATAATGAGGAAGCAAATTCATAAAAAGCTGGGTTAAGAGTTCAGCTGTAAGGCAGGGATCCTAGTTGCCCTTGTAATAACTAATCAGTTTTGGGTGATCAGCATAGAAATCCCAGGAAGGCAGCATCCAGATGTTGCTGTATCTAAGATGAGAGAAGGGCTGGCTGGGAAGAGATGGAAGCTGTGCTTTATTTATTCATGTTATAGCCAATCTGGTTACACTGTACTAGTCAAAGAGTAGAAGCAGAATAATTTCAAGGAGTAAGAAAAGGAACATTCCTTAAACAGAATGTAATGATTAATAGCAACAGTTACTAAGAGACTCATGGATACATTTCATTAGAATAGTGGGAAAAAATTAAAATGTATACACAGGAACAAACTATTTGCTCTTTTAAGATGGAACTTAGATATCCAAATAAGAGCTGGAAGACACTCACTGCTAAATTGGGAGACATGGGTCATGAAGGATCAACAATGACCTTGGGATACGTAAATATAGAAAAGACTAATCATGGGAGATGAGGGAATAAAGGTGACTAGAAATAACCATTTCGGACTAATATTTTGCTTATCAAGTATTGGGACATTTATTATGTTCCAATACCCAATACTCGCTTATCAAACATTGGGACATTTATTATGTCCCAATGTTCGATAAGCAAAATACCTTCCACATCATGGTGCATATAGTAATTATTTAGTCATAACTCTTAGTAAAATTATAGAGAAAATATCAACTTTGAATAATGAGACAAAAATATTTTTCCTTTTTATACTGTTTTGTATCTACTTCTTATGGTAAATTCTCACAGAAATGCCTATAGCTTAGTAAATCAAACCATCTCATAAAACTCAAATACAATCCCACAATTTACAAATATTAGGGGTAGGTTTGTCTAGATCCAGAAGAAAAGTGCATAAAGTGGGAGAAAATTAACACTTTAGAAATTCTTACTACATGGTAGGCAGCTTACACATATTATATATCACAATTAAATAAAAGTAAGATTATTCTCATTTACAGATAAATATGAAAACATATAATCAGAATAATTATTTCCTAATAAGCTGGATACAGTGGCTCATGCCTGTAATTCCAGAACTTTGGGAGGTCAGGACAGGAGGATTGCTTGAGGCCAGAAGTTCTACACTAGCCTGGGCAACATAGCAAGACCCTGTGTCTACAACATTTTTAAAAATTAGCCGGGTACAGTAGTGCACATCCATGGCCCCAGGAACTGGGAGGCTGAAGTGGGAGATACCTTGAGCCCAGAAATTCAAGGCTACAATGAGTTCTGATCTAACCACTGCACACTAGTCTGAGTGACAGAGTGAGATTCTGCCTCAAATAAAATAAAATATAAAATAAAATAATATAAAAATTTCCTAATACACATTGGTACAGAAATTTAGCCATTAGAACAGAAATTTTAAGCTTTTAACAATACTCTACACTATTAAGTAGAGAGGAGAATGGGCTGTAGATGCTTCTGAGTCTGGCCTTTCCCACAAAATACATTTTGTCATAGAAAGAGGATTGTGTAGAAGATAGTTCCAAAGTGCCTTTTTCCACGTAGCTAATTTGGCTTACTGAGAGTTTCCACTTCACATGTTCATAAAGTAAACAAATTCTAGGAGTTAATCAGAGACATGGAAGCAAATGGTTAACCACTTTTTAATGGTAAAATCTAACCTGATTTTCTGAGTTCTCAACTCTCTTATAACAATCATTTAAAAGTATCTAATTCTTGAACTCAAAATTAACTATAATTAAACAATGTGCCTATTGAATAGACATTGATCTGTGAGTATACATTTGTCACAAAAATCAATAAAGCTAAATGTAAACATGAAAATGAACAGAAACTATTGAATTATACATCACATGGTACAATCTTTATGCCAACATGAGCATGCAGAAAGGCCTGCCAGTGCTATGTATATACTACTTGTGATTTATGAATTTATGCTTCTTCATTTATATAAACTCAGTATTTAAGATTATTGTATTTTAGAGGTAGAGGAAATCTGAAATTGTTATTCCACCCCACTTCATTATTGTGCTATGGAAACAAGCCTGGAATGGTTGAAGAATTCCATAAATGAACAGAACCAAATAATGGTAAGTTAGCATGGAGATCAATATTATGTTTAATTTTATACAACCAGATATTAAAAGTAAATACAGCGCATCTTTGAACATAGAAATATCAATGAGTTATGGTTTTTGACCATCGAGTTCTGAAAGTCACTGTGGCCCTGTATTTACAGACATTAAAGATAAAATTATTCTCCAAAACAATAATGTCCAATAGATTATTAATAAACATTTGCGACAGCTGTAAAAAAACATTTTGTTCTCTAGAGTTCATGAAAATTATGAGCTTAATTTCAATCCAACAGATGTAATTCTGAAAACTCTGATGATGCGCTGATAATAATTTGGCTAAGGATTTTTAAAATACTGACAGGCAAAAATATAGATGAATTGTAATATATGAGCTTCAAAGAATAAGTGCACGATTACAAATTTTGATATAGCAATTTATTTTTAAAAGCCATTTGAGGAATCACCAAATAATGTCAAAATCATGATTAGAAAACCAGCAATGAAATTTGAGACTGTTGGTGTGACAAATCCTGTTTCAGGCCTTGTTGATCTAGACTTACTTGCACAACCAGCATTTGCCAAAACAGGAAATAAGTGTTTCGTATATATGGTTCTAACCTTTTCTCTCTCCACCTTCCTTCTTTCAGCAGATGAAACAAATACTTCATCCTGCTTTGGAAACCAGTGGTAAGTGATACCTCCTTTATTTCAAAGTGAACGTTTTATTAGTTCTGAATATATCACTTTATCATTGACAAGGTGAACAACACATTATACCTTGTCAGTGATAAAGTGATATATTCAGCATATTTTAACTATGATTTTTCCAAAGTCTATTGATAACTTTTACTGAGAGTAATTATCTTAATATGTTTATTTTAAGCTGAGAAGCTAACATATAGACAACTTTATTATTCCAAAAGGACTTTTATCCAGTTTGAAATTTACACAAATTTTTACCTTTCATTCTAAAGTAATATAATTAATTCCCATGTCTATGACTTTTGGAAGTAATTATACTGGAATTATTTTTAGTAGAAAACTGAAAAACTATGAATATATGTATGTGCATACTTTCACATCAGTAACTTTTACAAACATTAAAACATACAGCTATATGAGAAGACATAGCAAAAGTTTTAAATTGGCCAAAAAAATTATAACACTGACCTTGAGGTTAAAAAGTATTTTATTAAAGATCATAAACATAAAATGCAATTTGCCTGATGGAATACTGAGGTCAAAAACAAAAAAAAAGACTTTTAGAAGTGTTTCAGTCAAAACTCAATCCACTCAGTCATGTTTATGCAGGTAATTTAAATATAATATCTATCATGCATATTTCATCTAAGGAAGCAATTTCCACATACAGCTTCATATTCTGTAGCATATTAGAAGTGATTCTGGAGAATCAAATATTAGGCGACCACAGAACTACCTAATGACAACGTGAAAGGAGTTATTTACCACTAGGGGGAAGATTTTAAAGTAAAATGCTTTTCTTCCCTGTAGCTAAACGCCATCCAGGAAACTCTGAGAGTACTTAGCAATAGCCATAGAAGATCCGATGTTGCCACTTCTGCTAGTTAAAACCAAATCTAGAATGTCTGCCTGTAGACTAAGGCCTCTGAAAGTGGATCAAAAGAAATTAAATTGATGACAAGGACAAGTTTCAAGCCTGGGAGTTACCCTACATTGATGAGTTGTGAGGTAAATTGGGGCTTCTGATTTGTAAGAGGCAGAGGTGAATTGGGAAGAAGAGTGACAGAATTTTCAAGTAATGTAAATATGATATTGCTGTGAATTTCAGCTGTTATTTATTGAATTCCAAGTAAAAGGGAAGGAATTCATTCGTGAAAAGAAGAAAAGTACTTCTCAGGAACTGGCAAGGCAGCTATTCTTGTTTGCATATCTTTATTAATTTCTTGATGAAGTCTAGCAGTTTTGCAAACTTTGCATATTATCATAGGCTGCTTTCTGTATCACAGATACATAATGAGACGAAAGAAAGTGATCAGAATAAAGATTAACTGTTAAATTTTAAGTAAGAAAATACTGCATCAAATACTTTTCTGTGTTGTGACTAGTATATAAATGTGTCTATACCTGTAGTGCACACATTATACTTACATGTGTTAATGCTTTTCACATGTTTTCTAATACACATAATCCTTTAAAATACTTCTATAGTCTGTACTCCCTCCAATGTTTTGTTTTGTTTTGTTTTGTTTTGTTTTGTTTTGTTTTGTTTTGTTTTGTTTTGAGATGGAGTCTCACTCTGTCGCCAGGCTGGAGTGCTCACTGCAACCTCTGCCTCCCGGGTTCAAGTGATTCTCCTGCCTCAGCCTCATGAGAAGCTGGGACTACAGGTGCACACCACCATGCCCAGCTAATTTTAGTATTTTTAGTGGAGACAGAATTTCACCATGTTGGCCAGGATGATCTCGATCTCCTGACCTTGTGATCCGCCCGCCTCAGCCTTCCACAGTATTGAGATTACAGGCATGAGCCACCATGCCTTGCCCTCTAATGCTTTTTAATGCTACTTTGTTTGATCTGTCTCTTAAATTTTCTATTCACATCCATCAATTGATTTATCTGTTTCTACAATGATATTAGATTTTTGTCAACAAAGGTTTGAAGTCTATCTTAGTAACTAGTATGAAAAGATAACTCAATTGATTTTTTTTTTTTTTTTTTTTTTGAGATAGAATCTCTCTCTGTCAACCCAGGCTGGAGTGCAGCAGTGCAATCTCGATTCACTGCAACCTCCACCTCCCAGTTTCAAGTGATCCTTCTGCCTCAGCCTCCCGAGTAGCTAGGATTGCAGGCACACACTGCCACACCCAGCTAACTTTTGTATTTTTAGTAGAGACAGGTTTCACCATGTTGCACAGGGTGGTCTCGAACTCCTGAGCTCAGAGAACCAACCCGCCTTGGCCTCCCAAAGTGCTGTGTGATAGGTGTAAGCCATCACGCTTGGCCAATTCTTCTTGTAAAAGGTTACTTAGTTATTAATCAGCCACTCAACATTTGTATTGGAATTGTAATAAATAATTATCAGATATTTTAGGATTTATACCTTTATGTTATCATGTACCTTTTAAAAGCATTACAAAACTCTCAATTTATTCATATCTTCTACTGTATTCTTTATTAAAGTTTTAATATTTTCTCTAAAAAATATTTTTAAAATTTTTTCTTTTCCAGATACTTTATGGTTTTTTTAACTGTTATAAGTGTTTTTTTAAATCATATATTCTAGTTGAATGCGCCCAGTAATAAAAATGGTATTTTCGTAAGTTGCTAGCACATCTAGCAAAATTGTTGATTTTGGTGTATTCTCTAGATAGATGATCATATCATTTGAAAACAATAATATTACCACTTCTCTTACAAAAGTTAAAATTATATATGCATATACATATATATATGCATATGCATATATATGTATTTTCTTTTCTTATGGCTTTGATTAGGATCTCTCCAGTACTATGTCAAATAATAGTACTAGTCATTCTTTTCTTGTTCCCAATATTAAATGAAATGCACCTAGAGTTTCTCCAATAACCATTATATTTGGTATATATATGCAGTATATGTTTCTTACCAAATTAACAATCTCTTCCATTTTTTTCCTCTTTTAAAAAGAACTCCATATAGGCGTTGAATTTTATAATGTATTTTGTGTCATATTACATTGCTTTAGTCTGTAAATATGATGAATTTTACCAATGAGTTTTCTAATTTTGAATTATTCTTGCAGTCCTCATATAACTGTATTTGTTCATGATATTTTTAATTTTTTTTGAAATTGGTGAGTTAATATTTTGTTAGGATTCTTGCAATTCATTTATGAAGTGGGTTTATGTATTATTTACTATTATTCTTATATGTTTTATGAGTCAATCCCAGAATTATATCCACTCCTCAGATTACATTTCAGGAAAAAACAGCATTGGGAGGAAGTAGTCAAGCTAATATGAACCATACAACACTAGGGAATAAGAAGGTGTGACTGTAAGAGCACTGGAGTGTGCTATCACATATGACCTTATTATCATCAGTTCTTTACACAGGATGGTTCTTATGAGTCCTTGATGCTACTTTGCTGACATATAGCACTAGGGCAAGTATGTTTCTGTTGCTGCAGAATTTTGCAGTAAAAAGGAATCAATGATTATTTTGAGGCAAAAGTAAGAACTAACAGGCATTACTTTAGACCAACCACTGCGGTTGGATGCAGCACTCTCTTCTAGTTCACTTTCACCATACACAACACACACACACGCACACACACATGCACACGCACACACACATCCGTCCATATACACATACTAGAAGTCACGAAAGACTTTATTCTCCTCAGATGTTCTCACTATCTTTTCACTATTTTCTTGGAATCCTTGTTTCCCTCTTGCTTCTATAATTCCCTCAGAGTTAATTTTGGGGTGGCAGCAAGAAGCTTGACTATTTTGATATTCTGCCTGGAATCAAAGCTAAAAGCTTGCTTTATAAAGGGACCATTTGATGAATTCTCCTCTTAGCAACTAAACAAATTTGTCCTGCTTCATATTCTTATTTCCACAAAATGAACTGTTAAGGCCAGATATACATATAGATATTTTGTTATCAGTGAATATGCAATGATATAAGGTCATTTGAGAAAATATATAACACTCCCTTTTCCAAGGTAGTATTTCAGACACACCAGTGGTCCTAACATCAGTGTAAAGAAGGCACAGTATTTAACAGTTTAATTGTATCATATACATTTATGCTTCAGAAAGACACAATTTTCTGTCAATCTGGAATTGGTAGCAAAACATCACCATTTGAAATTGAAAATCTTTGAAATCCAGAGATTTGGTTTTTCTCAAATCACACTTGAGATAATTACTAATTTCTTTGAAAAAAGGAAACCAAAGCAGAACAGAAAACCATATAAAAGGTGGGACTCGGTGACTTACACATGGCAAAAGAAACTCTTTCACGGGAATTGAATTAAGAGAAATCTAATGTTTATTTCCAGGAAAGGACAGAAAAATATACGACTAGCACATTTAGAAATTGTCTTCATGAAAATAAATGATGAGAGGTATTTTTTTTAAAATTCTCTTTATTACATTCTATGTGTCCCTACTAAATTGAATTGCAAACAAATCATTTTCCACTTGCATCTGCTATTTATAGGAGGAGGAGAGATGGGGATGGAGTGAAATATTACAGTGATCCTCTGTCAACATTACCAGTCTTACAGCTAATGGTAGATCTTTATCATGTTTACCTCATCCGAATTATGTACTCCCTGGGCCCTGAATTGTGCTAGATTCTTCCTCATCTCTCTCCAGAAAGCATTGGAATGGATCACTGTAAAAGGAAACAAAATTTTTTTCTCCTCTTTCGCACACATGAGAAAATTCAACCATCTCCCACTCTGGGTACTTGAATGATGAGCTCCCATAATGATATAGTAGGTTACTGAGGGCGAGAACCATGTCTTCTTCACTCATCACGTTCAGCAATATTACAACGTGTTATCCTGAACAGAGTGTACAAAACTTGATCAATGTCTCCTAAAGGAAAGAATTCCTAATTGTCTTTGACTTACAAATGAAAATAAGGATCTGTTTTTCCTCTTTTGCTCTCAAATTCTGCAGGAGGCCCACTCGAGGTCCCATTTCTAAATACAGCATTCTAGGAGTTAGGGCATCGATCTATTAATTTAGAGGTGGAGGCAGGACAGGGTTACGTTATTTTTCAGTGAGTTCCGAGGTCTGTAACACCAGTAATTTGAAATCTTCTGGAGTTGCAGATCTGCATTCTGGCAGTATCATTTTTTGTGGATTTTTTTTTCAGGCTTCAAGTTTATTTATTGATGCATTGGACAAAATAAAACCATAACTGTGTTATCAAAAAGTATATCTCCCCTGCCCCCATTTTCTTTTTTTCTACTGGAAACATCTTTTTAAAAGGGATACAAGTGGATGCTAGCAAAGTTCCATATTTGTGGGGTGATTGTGCAGCAATGCTGGGACAGGATGGTTTGTGACATTGACTTTAATAACATCAAAATGGGTTTTGCAAGTGTGTATCAGACTGTAACCCAACACTTAGATTCACAGCGGTCAGGGTAGGGGGGACGGGGACACTGGTTAGGAGAAGAGAAAACTGAATTTAGTGCTGGGGACCAGTTTGGGGTGCAAAGCTCTTCCTTTGGGAGCTCTGTGGGGATTTGGTATTAGCTAAGTTCATAGTCTAAGGAAGACCCAGCCCCAGCCCCCAACAGCTGGGGTTCAGGAGGAATCAGTGAATAACTAAAAAGGAAGAGTTTGTTTTTGTAGGATGAGTCACTCTCTCTATTAACAGTCTAAAACAGAAGGCTAAGAATCTACCATGTACTATTTGCTCTGATTTTTTCTTTTTTTTTTTTAAACTTAACATTGAAGCATAAGCTTTTTCTCTGAGTTTACAAAACCACCATAAATGTATAGTGGTTTTTAATGTCTAATATACTGCCATATGTGGCTGTATTCTCATTTACTTAGACATTATATCTCCCTATTGCTAGGCATGTAATTAATTTACAGTGTTTTAACCTTTATAAATGATAATGTGATGAAAATTGTATGCTTAAAACTTTTCCAATATAGTTTATAATTTCAGTAGGATTGTAAGAAGTTGAATTAGTGAGACAAAGGATGTGAACATATTAAGGATATTAATATAGATAGAGTTAGTAATCCTTTGAACATGAGAATCAAATTATTACCTTTGGTTTTAAAATCAAGAGGAAGAATATTGCCTTTGTAAATTTGAGAGATGGTACTAAAGATAAAGTTTTGAGAGGAAAAGAGGATGCTGGCTACATGGGTAAAGTTGAAGAAAGTAATTTAAAAGTATGAATGAAAAGCATATACTTAGAGGACTTTCTAGGTTTCAAAGAATGGCAAGTATATAAGTCAGATCCCTGATAGAAAAGAACTGGCACATGCTAACTTCTAATTTGAAGACATGTTAATAAGGATATAGTTACAAAAGTGTAGACAGCACGTAAGAAAATCAGCAGGGGCTAATGCAATAGTACCCAGTAATAACCACAGTTGAAAGCCACTGAACTGGCATTGTGAAGAATCCACTCCTAGAATCTTAGCATTTACAAGCATATTTCAAAGGCTTCAGTTGGGAATTTTGGTTTGTTCTTTATTGTCCCAGTTGGAGGCATATTTTTGAAAAAGTGAATCTACTATCATTCTGCTGGCTCCATGTGACAAATCTTCTCCTGTTACATTAGTAATGAACTTGGGATGGAGGTCATTGTGTTCTTTTCCACTCCCACGTTACTCAGCAGTTCATGTACTAATCACTTTAATGCAGATCCTTGTTCTATTGGTTTTGTTTTCCCAGCAATGACATTATTCCCGCTGCTGTTGTTCCTGGTTGCTGGGCTGCTTCCATCCTTTCCTGCAAATGGAAGTGAGGTATGGTTGAACTCAAAAATCTTCAGAAAAATTCAGGTAACCATGAGGGATAGCAAGTTACTAGATCAATCTTCAAAAGTGAAAAAGACTATAGTGTCTGGTACATTATAAAGTGCTCATTAGTAGCCCAAAGTAGTTAACATAATTATGTCTAAAGCTGTGGTGATCAATACGGTAGCCCCTAGCCACATGAAGTTATTGAAGTTCATTAATTAAATGACTTTCCTCCACCCCCCAAATTGCTGTGAAGATTTTTTTTAATGTAGTAAAACTATCTTTTGAGTGATCCCATAAAATTTGCTATGCAGTACATAAAACTCTCTTACTAGAGTATTGCATGTTACATGTGCACTTAGACTGAGCCTAAGCAGTTTTTCTAAACACCAGACACCACGTCAGGCAGAAATTTCCCCACTAAAGTCTAGGTAAACCTATGCACCACTCTTTACCACTTCTTTGCTGCAGACTAAGTGTGAATGTCTTAATAATTCCTATCATGTACCATTGTCACTATAAGATGTTAACACTCATATATCTAGAAAAATCACATTAAGACCTCTCTTAACTCAGAAATTGGTATTTGTGGCTTTTGAGGAGATTTTAGTATTTCATGCCATGAACTATATTCCCATTCTGAAAACTTTCATCTAATACCTTTTCATTAAAAAGTCATAGCTTTGGCTGTCATTGACAATGTTTAATAACTAATATTGGCTCAAGCACTTTTTTAAAATGGTCTTTATTCCCTCGAAGTAACATAGTTACTATTTCCAACAATGTTAAAAAACAATTCTAATTTTATTTTCCTGTAGGATCCTGCTTTTACTGCTTTGTCAACCACTCAAACACAAGTGCAAAGGGAGATTGTAAATAAACACAATGAACTGAGGAAAGCAGTCTCTCCACCTGCCAGAAACATGCTAAAGATGGTAAGAGGTGGTATTGCAAGGAGAGAGTTATAAACCAGCTGTGGAAGGAACAGGCAGCTGGCAACTAAAATATCTTAATAACTTTGAGGTTTACGAAGTTCTATCTCTGTTTTGTTATTTCATTTGAGCTGTGTAATGGGCAGAGCTGAATTTCTTAACTTCTCTTTATAACGGTTGTATAATGTCAAATTTATAGGGCTATTTAAATAATGGAGGCAGATTTAAAATCAAATCTTTGGACATACAGTGAAAAGCCATTATGTTTTTCTGCTTATTATCTTATCTGTCCCAATCTAAGATCAGAAAGACCTTTTCCCTTTAAGATAAATGCTATTCAGGGTAAATAACAATCTACGGTTCTGGGCCCAGTACCAAAAGCCACATGTCTTCCAAACATATTCAATGAGCAGAGTGGGGGAAAAAAGAACTGGAAATGAAGTAAGTTAGCTAATTACTTCATTGTTGGAAAAGCAATCTCAACAACTCCACATGTTTATCAATATTTAGAGTAGGACCATTACTAAAAATCTTTAGGTGTTTCTGCTGTCCTGTCATATATAATTAGACTATAAACCTAAATTTTTCAATTACTTAGCATAGGCATATTACCTATATTTCTTTGTGGAGCAGAAAAAAGCACATCAAAAATGTATCTTTGATTACTATAAAAATCAGAAGATGCTTATACAGAAATTTTATGATGACATAAATCAACCTATAAACTGATTATTAAGCTTATGCTTCTTTGAGGTTTGAGACAGTAAGTGGTATCTTTTTTCTGTGCTTGTTTCAGGAATGGAGCAAAGAGGCTGAAGCAAATGCCCAAAAGTGGGCAAACATGTGCAATTACAGACACAGTAACTCAAGTGATCGAAAGACCAGTAAGTAAATTAGCAAATATTGTTGGATAAATGAACAAGTAAAATAATAAGAAACCATGTTATGATGTTGCATTAAGAAAAGTTTATAAATAAATATTGCTTCTAATGCTACCTTTTTCAAGTTAGAATATCTCCATATATAGAGATAACTCTGAGAAGCACCATCTGTGCTTATTGTTTCATATAAATTTTACAAAATGTCACACAGTATCACATTTGTATCTCTCAATCAACTCATGAGTAAAGCAGGTTATAAATCATCTCTTTTTCAATTATAGAGATTAGAAAACCAATAGTCTGGAAGAAAATGATGATCGGTAATTAATGTCATATATAGGAAATTTGGAATTCGAATTTCTGGCTTCTAAATCAGTACCCTTTCTAGTGACAATATGCAGCCTATTTGTGTTTTTAAAACTACTTAATTTTGTTTTTATAAAATATTTTAAATTTTATCAAATTGTTCCCAAATTTTATGAGAAAAAAATACTTAACATTAGCATTAACTTCTACTATTTTCTTTTGAATTTTTGATGACAGTAATCCGTGTCTTTTATATTTTCTGGGTGTTTACAATGCATACTATGTTAAACTAAAAATACGACCTGCAATGCATAACCTATACATCATGAAATATAAAAACAATTAGAAAAATATCACATGGATGAACTGTTGGATAAAATACTTATTGGATTATCAAAAACAACATAGGCAAAGGCAAGCCAAATTTAAAAGTGGTAAAAAAAAAAACAACTGTCTTGTTTTGAAAATAGGACTGCTGTTGTTATCTATATTTTTGATACTAAAACTATAATAACTATATGAAAGAGGTTGACTATGGTCACCAGAAGATTTAAAGAAATGGTCTTGAAAAATCCCAATCTACTGTTAAAATCTTAGCTTCATTCTTTCTTTCTTAAAGGGACTATACAAAGGTAGTTTATACTCTCTTTAAGCAGCATGTAGACATTCCACGTTAAGCCATCCAAATATAAATATTTATTTCAGGGCTTGAAAAAAGCATTGACCTATTTCTGGACTGCAAGGTACTTTTTTCCTTATATTTTGAGGAGAGTGTGGTCTGTGATGTTCTGATTTGCTAAGAGGTGGCCTGTAAACTTTGAAAATACTGTCTTTTATGGTGTCGTTTGCTTCATGTTTAGGGCTCTTAAAGACTGAGCATAAGACTTTTTTTAATTCACACAAAATAAAAATTCTAACCATTTGTTCAGATTCCTATATATGAAAATCTCTGGTGAGTATGGGCTTAGAGCAGGAGAGGGATTACTAAGTTTGTCTCTGACTTCAGCAAGCTCACATTACAAACTGAAAGAACATGAGGCACAGACGTGAAGAATTCAATGTGTAAATAAATGAATCCAGGGAAAGCAGATATTAAAGAAAAAAGGCTTCTCCAGCTACTCAAAGTTTTACATGTTGAAACAAGTATTGGACACATCTGGCTTCTATTCAGCTTATAGCTGATAAGGATCTGAGGCACCCTCCTTATGTATTAGTCAATATTCGTTAGTAATGGGCATCGGAGACAATATTTAAAAAGCAGATTCACCAAGCGTGGTGGCTCATGCTTGTAATCCCAGTATTTTGGGAGGCTGAGACAGGTGGATCACAGGATTAGTAGTTCAAGACCAGCCTGGCCAATATGGTGAAGCCCCATCTCTACTAAAAAATACAAAAATTAGCCGGGCATGGTAGCACATGCCTGTAGTCTCAGCTACTCAGGACGCTGAGGCAGGAGAATTGCTGGAACCCAAGAAGCGGAGGTTGCAGTGAGCTGAGATCATGCCATTGCACTCTAGCCAGGGTGACAGAGCGAGACTCCATCTCAAAAAACAAACAAACAACAACAACAACAAAAAAAAAAAGAGGAATTCTATCGTGTTGCAGGGGGTGTGTGTCTGTATCTGTGTGTATATTTTGCCATTGCATGCTTTATTGCTTTCCTCATGAGTGGTCTGTTCCTTCTTAGGTCTAAAATGTGGTGAGAATCTCTACATGTCAAGTGCACCCAGTTCGTGGTCACAAGCAATCCAAAGCTGGTTTGATGAGCGCGATGATTTTGACTTCGGTGTAGGGCCAAAGACTCCCAATGCAGTGGTTGGACATTATACACAGGTAAGGAGAAGAAATGAAAAACCATCACCTTTATAAATGCCCTTATAAAAAATATTCTCAAATTTTGACTGACTCCAAGTTGAATTTGAAGAAAAATTTCAAGTGAATATAGAATAGTCTGGCATTTGGTATTTCAGCTATGATCTGTCATTTTTCAATAGTCTTCAGGATCTTGATAGGGAAACATACTCTATGTCTAACAGTCTAAAAAAAGGAATGTACATGGAAAAGTAATATTTTAAAAGTGTTTTCTTTTAATTCAATAATTTCACTAAATGTAGCCATAAGGTATATGAAAACAAAATACATCATTAACATTCTTCTCCGTTTTGTATTTCCTACTATTTGTTTTTTGGCATTTCCTTCTTCTCTAATGTGCTCTCATGTCTTCATTTATAGGTTTATAGGTTGTTTATTGATTGTTTGGTTTGGGTTTATAGGTTGTTTGGTACTCTTCATACCTCATTGGATGTGGAAGTGCCTATTGTCCCAATCAAAAAGTTCTAAAATACTACTATGTTTGCCACTATTGTCCTGCGTAAGTATATATTTTAGAGTTTATTGACAATAATGCTAAATACAATTTAATATTTTAAAATTGTAACATAAAAAGAAACTAAAAAGCATATTTTAGTAAAGGTGAAGGAGATTAATCTTTAGAAAGATTTTGAAGTTGAGACACATTCAACCTACTTCTCAGAAAGATAAAGTTTTCAGTTCCGTTTCCAAGTATTATTGAACAGGGAGCTATATTTCCTCATGCCTAAAATAATTTGTCTCCTCTCTCAATTGCCTTTTCTTATGCTCATGGTTACTGCATGAGTACATGGAGTATGTAGTTGTCTAAATATAATTTTATCAGTTCCCGCTAAGTTCACACACAAGAAAGTGTGAGGAATGACACATTTTAGTAATGTCAGTCATTTCTGCTCACATATTCTTACTCATGCTTATCAGAAAATTTCACATTATACCATTAGAAAATGATTAAACCTAGGACCTCCAAGACTTTTCAAGAGATCTGTAATATATTTCAAAGAGCCAAGAAAAGGTAATGTCTAAAATCTTTGCTTCTTAGAATTTACCCAAAAAATCTTTCATGGAACTATTCATTAAAATCTTAATTTCTTAATAATCTTGGGTTTCTTGCAGGAAGTCCACTTATTTCTCAAGCAATGTATTTGATCTACTCACATATGCAAAAAAAAAATCTGTGGCTATATTGAAGATATATTCGCAACATATCTATTAGCTTTAATTTCTTTTTAATATTTGAAATTACTCACCACTAGTGAGAGGGGTTTTCTCCAAACTCAGCTTTCTACATGACTTATTTTGAGGCTTTAGATTTCCCAGGTGATGTAGGATTCCAGTTTGAGAAATATGACCTGTGTAAGGTCATTTTTCAGCAAAGAGTTATCATCATTAATACAGAGAATTGAAAGACCCTAGGAGACTGCCTCCAAGTGCCTGATCATGAGAGGAGAGCGTCTGGAGTCAGCATCTGAAGTGAGAGTTGAAATTAGTATTGAGAGAAAGCAGGGAAAAGAGAACTTTCAGAACACTTATATCTATTTCACACTTTTTTTAAGTGCTCACACACCCACAGCTATATTCTGTGATGGAAGGCTAAGATTCAGCTACATTGCCTTGGACATTAACCTACTTAGTGAATTGAGACTGTGACTTTCCTATATTTTCAGATGATAATTTATGAATAGCAAAATAATCATCAATGAGGTACAGGCTAGTCACTGTAAGATGAACTCACCCTGGATTTTGGTGTTAATTAAATCTTTTTTCCCCTAACATTTCCATTCTTGGCAAACATAAGCATCTCATACACACCACCTTCAGATATTCCCAAACCTTCCCAAGCACAGTACCATTTCACAAACATACAGCAAAAACCATGTGAAGATCCTCCCACCACCTGAAAGCCAAATTTATGCTGAAACAGTACTTATCCTACTTCATATTATAGAAATTGTTACTTTTTATTTTTAATTATAAGTTATATTTAACATTAAATGTTATTTTCCATATTGCATCCTTCTGTACTTCAAGAACTTTTCTTATTTCTCTATGGGATATGTTTTACCCCCAGCAAGCACCTTGTGGTACATCATCTTAGCAATTTGACCAAGTCTATTGGGAAATAAAGTGTGTTGCCACGTTGAAATATACTGTGAAAACTTTAGACTTTAGTTGTCCTATTTCAGTTGCTCAAGTTGTGATACTATGGTCAGGAAAGTGAATTAATGTGTGAATTATTCCCTTGATTTGCATTATTGTCTGAATATACTCTGAGAATATTAAATTTTTAATTATTTGATATAATTAAAAACATTTAATAAATACCCATGTATATTTGGTGGCTGATATTAACCTTGGAACATAAACTAAATAGAAAACTGAAAAATATTTGACATTTTTTATTTCAAATTTCAGTGGTAATTGGGCTAATAGACTATATGTCCCTTATGAGCAAGGATCACCTTGTGCCAGTTGCCCAGGTTACTGTGACGACGGACTATGCAGTAAGTCTAAATTGATTCACTTGATAGTGAAATTAAATGATCTGATATTTCTGCTATGAATTGGGAAATCTGAAGGCAAACAACTTAAGCAATGCCTTCATGCAAAGAACAGCAACAGAATATCTGGCTCTGTCACCCAGGCTGGACAGTAACACCATCTTGGCTCACTGAAGCCTCTACCTCTGGGCCTCAAGTGATCCTTATCCCTCAGCCTCCTGAGTAGCTGGGACTATAGGTACATGCCACCACACCTGGCTAATTTTTGTACTTTTTGTAGAGATGGGATTTCACCATATTGGCCACACTGGTCTTGAACTCCTGGCCTCAAGCAATCTGCCCATCTCAGCCCCCCAAAAGTGCTAAGATTACAGGTGTGAGCTATTATACCGAGCCTTACAGAGTGTTTTTAAGTGAAATTTTTACACTGTTCAGAATCTATGTATTATTTGCAATGTAAAATTTGGTCTGTTACCATATGTAACCTGATGAAACACCTACCGTACATGTTACATATTGGCATATATGAAAATGTGTCTGTGGAAATAATGTATTGTAATTAAATACAAAGTTTCTTCTCATCAAAGTTAATATCACTTTTCAAAATGTAGCATTTTTTAAAAAAGGAAAACTAATATACATCTAAGAGTATGAGACCAAAGAATATGGCTCAATCCAGACAGGGACTCCAAATACTGCAATTTATCATATACTAATGAATTTGTCATACTAACTTCCTCATTTTTGACATAGTATAGTTAGAATAATCAAGTTTAATATAATAATCACTTGTACTTCTGCTTGCTAATAATTTTATATACATTTTTAAAGTCAAAATCAAATAAGTATGTGATATTAGCTCACAGAATCCTCAAAAATATTTTAGCAAAAAGGAATAGAATAAATAAATATCACATACTATTCATTTTATGCTTTTATAAATAAAAGTATGAGTTGATATTTTTGTTTAACTAGGATGTGTTATGAAAATTATTGACAGTGCAGATGACCCATTCATTGAGATTTTTACTTTTCAAATGGATTCACCTAACGTTTCTTCTGACTGAATTGCATAGCTGTAATTCTGATTGTTGATACCAAAGCTATAAATCAACTAAAGAAGGAAAAGCCAAATATTTCCAGCACTCCCGAACGCTGTTTCCTAAGAAGCTTTAAATTTAAAATTTATCCTATTAGTAATTGGATACGAGCCAATTGAAAGATTTTAAACAGAAGAATGATAAGATCTGAACTGTGTTTTCTAAAGAGCTCCCAACAGGAGTAGGAAGAAACAATTGGATGAAAGCCAGCTGGGAGTCTGTTAGAAAAACACACAACCAAAAACAAATGGGTACTTTTATTGTATTAGGGCAAAATGAGTGAAAAAATAATAGGTATGACAAACAGGAGGAAAGTAGACTAGTCAGTTTTTGTTACCTGGAATTGTTGAGTGTTGATTAAAAAAAAAAAGGAAAAGAAACAAGTTCCAGTTGATTCCTGGCTCCTGGCTTGAATTGTTTAATAGTTGGAAGTGTTGTTTCTCTGAAACTGCGTGAATCAAGTGAAGGGTTGTTGGGGAATAACTAAGAAATATCAAGCTTATAGACAGGATGATGAATTTAGTTTGATATTTGTTGAGTTTGTGGCCACTGAAAGACATCTAAGTAGACATGTCCAATAATCATAATTACATTCTCTCCAACTTTTACATTTTACGTTTACATCTTCCTATAATAATTACTTAGACCTGAGAGAAAGACTGGTGGCATTAGAGTCTAGAACGACTGTATCCAATATAACTTACTACAGTGCTGGAGATGTTCACTATTCTCACTTTCATGTAAAGTAGCCCTTAGACGCATGGGCTACTGAACACTTGATATAACTGGTGTTGCTGTGGAGAGACCTGAAATTTTAATTTTATTTAATTGTAATTAATTTAAGTTTAAACAACCACATGACAAATGTCTACGCTTTTGGATAGTGCAGTTCTAGGGAAATTCATTTAAACTGATTTTACTCTCCTCACTTGTTGAGTGAGGAAAATATGTCAGTTCATCTTAGAAACATTTCCAAAAGCTCAAAATTAAAAGGGAATCAGTGTGTTTATCTAAAAGACCTTAAAAATATAAAATGGTTACGTTAGTATAATAATATCAATTTGTTTGCTCAATTCCCTACTCTCCGTTCATATAGAATGTATAGTTTGTGTTGCTGCTTTGGAAAAAAATGATAATGAAGTGACTAATTTATTTGTTTTTATTCCAGCCAATGGTTGCAAGTATGAAGATCTCTATAGTAACTGTGCAAGTTTGAAGGCCACATTAACCTGTAAACATCGATTGGTCAGGAACAGTTGCAAGGCCTCCTGCAATTGTGCGAACAGCATTTATTAAATACATATTACACACCGAGTAGGGCTATGTGGAGAGGAGTCAGATTATCTGCTTAGATTTGACATCTACTCAGATTTAACATACACTTGCTGAGAAATTGTAGGCATGTTTGATACACATTTGATTCTAAATCTTTTTCTTCTGGATCTGCTTTTTATTCTACAAAAATCTCTTTCACAAAAAGAGTTCAAAAAGTAACAACATCTATAACAACAACTTTGGATTTTTTATATATAAACTCTGTGATTTAAATTTACTGAATTTAATTAGGATGAGGATTTTGAAAGTTGTATTCCCATATGACTAAGTTTACTAAAATCCTGGATTGAAAGTGAGAATTATATTCCTAGAAAAAAAATGTACAAAAAGAACAGAATATAATTTTCACATGAATCCTTGGCTGTTGTTGCCTTTCCTAGCTCCACTGTATAGCTAAGCATCTTCAAAGAAGTGTTCTCATATGCTGTCTTAATTCCTTTCACATATTCACCCTTCTTTCCAATCATGTCTGGCATTCTCACAATTGAGTGGAAACTGTTTTTCCTAAAACAACCCTGACTTTTATTTTGCCAAAATCAATACAATCCTTTAATTTTTTATCTGCATAAATTTTACAGTAGAATATGATCACATCTTCATTTTTAAACCTCTCTTCTCTGTGACAAACCTTCCTTTAAAAAGAATTCAAAATAATATAGGGAAACACCCTCCACTCAAGGAGGTGGAATTCAGAGCCTCCCTTGTGAGTCTTCACTAAACTTGGTGACTCACTTGCAAAGAGTAGAGTATAGAAAGGGAAACACAGTAACTTTAAGTGGAGAAAAATGACAAATGCTGTCTGCACCAATTGATCAACATTAACGTCACCAGTGATATGTCAAGTGGATTTGTTCTATGTAATCTTTCTAAAAATTCATAATCCTAATCTAATCATAAGTTAAAACATCCAGCAAACTCAAACTGAAGAATATTCTACAAAATATCCCTCGGGTGTTTTAGACTATTCCTCAAAACTATAAAAATCATCAAAAATAAGGAAATCCTGAGAAACAGTCACAGACCACATGAGACTAAGGAGACATGTGAGCCAAATGCAATGTTCCTTCTTGGATAAGATCCTGGAACAGAAAAAGATCAGTAATTAAAAAAAACTGTTGAAGTCTGAGTAGAATCTGGAGTATTTTTAACAGTAGTGTTGATTTCTTAATCTTGACCAATATAGCAGGGTAATGTAACATGATGACATTAGAAAAGCTAAAACTGGGTGAGGGCTATCCGGGAATTCTCTGTACTCTTACCAATTTTTCAATAAATCTAAGAAAACAATGCAAAATAAAAAGTATTTTGAAAAACATACAAGAACTTTTTTTTCTTGACTCCATGACACATCATAGCTTTCCTTCAGGTTATCTAGTTATTCTCTCCTAGACTTTACTCTTCACCTTCAGTTCCTTTATCCCAGTGCTACATGTTTGATTTTGTCATCTTTTCATGGACCTTTCAGGTAATACCAGTGATTGGGTTGTCTTATCAGGTTGACATGTTTACCCAGTATCAAACTTCAGTAAAAATTTTAAGGATCTAAGTAGTTACGAGGCAAAGGAAAACAGGAAATTGCAAGACCACTAATGCAGTTCCGAGATGCTATTCTGGCTGCATCTCTTAATCTTTTAAGCAATAAGCTTCCTAATTAGTCTCCATTCAAAACCTTTCAATAGGCTTCAGAAGTAATTAGTATAATATTCATGATCTTAAACTGATCTGCAAGAAGCTGAATAATCTTTCTTTATATTTCCCTCTCCAATCTCACTTCCCTCATTTCCTCTGCTCCAGTAAGACGAGCCCATTAAATTCTCTCAAATTCTTCATAATCATTCTTACCTTATGGTATTTGTGTTTGCTGTTAGCACTGTTTGGAACAGTGATCACTGTATTATTTGCTAGAATTGCTACTTCACATTAAACAACATTTCATCAAGAGATTCGTTTGAGCACATAATCTAGAGAAGCTCCCCCCATTTTCTCTCAGAGTTCTCTATATTTCCTCTTATAATAATCATCACAATGTTTAATAATTAATTCCTGTGCTCAACAAATATTTATTGAAAACACTTACGCTTTGGGTATTCAATTAGGCACTTTTAAATAGAACAATTAGCAAGACAGACCAAATTCCAAATTTCATAAAGTTCACACTCTAGTAGCGGAGAGAGAAAGAAAACTATCTTGCAAATAAATACTTAATATAATGTCAGGAAATAACAAATGCTATGATCTAAAGTTGGAAAGAGGAGAATAATGGGGATACGCTGAGAGGAGGAAATGTTAATTTAAATAAGATTATCAGGTAAATCATCTCTAAAGCGCTAAATGCTATTTGGAGCTTTGAATTTATCCTGTTAGTAATGAGCAACCAATTGTAAGATTTTAAACAGAAGAGCGACAAAATCTGAATTGTGTTTTATGGAACAGGAACACAATACAAGTGAGAGAACCAACAATGGATAATTTAATGGAGACTTTCAGGCAAGAACAGTGAGTACAATGTTATTGAGGTAGGAATAAACTTGGCATATTTGATTAAAAGCAAGAAGTCCATAATAGCTGAAGTAGAGAGAGCATGGTAAAGAAAATATTAAAAAGAAGCAGAAAGTCAGGCAGGTATCTGGTTTTATGGTGCCCCCTAGGGTAGGTAAAGTATTGGGATATTATTATAATTAAGATGGCAAACCATCAAAGTATGTTAAAGAGGAGAGTGATATTATTAGATCTATGTTGTGAGAGGACAAGAATGGAAGCAAGAAGTCAGTTAAGAGGCTGTTTCCTAGAAAAGGGACTAAGTTAAATCACACTAGATTATAAATATATGTATGCATATATATTATATACCATATTGATAAAATAAAAATATGATCATCTCAAAAGATGCAAAAAATGCACTTGAAATGATTCAACAGCATTTAATAAAAACTATTTTCAGAAAATTATGAAGAGAACTTCCTCATTCTAATATACAGCAGCTACAAAATCAATCTCTGATTAATAGTGAATGACTGAATGTTTTTTTCTTTTTATTACTTCATTGAAAAGATAATTGCATCACTTTTCATCTGAAATCCACAATCAGGAATAAGGCAAGATATCTGTTTGTACCACTTTTGTTCCGTAAACCAAAAAGTATCCCAGACAAGTGTCAATCAATTTAGAAAGTTTATTTTGCCAAGGTTAAGGACGCGCCTGTGACATAGCCTCAGGAGATCCTATTGACATATGCCCAAGGTGGCAGGGCTACCGCTTGCTTTTATACATTTTAGGGAGATATAATACATCAATCAATACATGTAAGATTTAGATTGGTTCAATCTGAAAGGGCAGGACAACTCGAAGCAAGAGGGCTTCCAGATCGTAGGCTGATGTAAACATACTTTGATTGGCAATTAGTTGAAAGAGTTATCAGTAGTAAGGAATGTCTGGGTTACATTAGGGGGTTGTGGGGACCTAGGTTTATCATGTAGATGAAGGCCCCAAGCAGCAGGCTTTACAGAGAATAGACTGTAAATCTTTCTTATCAGACTTTAGGTCTGTGTTGATGTTAATGCTGGAGACTTACAATGAGGCATGTCCGACTCCCACTTTCCACCATGGCCTGATACAGTCATTCAGGTAAAACTTCAGAGTGCCCTGCCCAAGGAGAGAATCCATTCAGATGATTATGGAGAATCTTCGAATTTTACTACTGATTTACAGTTCACTTTTTAAGTTATAGCCAATGCAATAAGTAAAGGAAAATAAAGATATAGAGATTTTTTAAAAGGCAGAAAGTGCCTTAATTTGCAAATCAAAATGATCTTGTTGTAGAAAATCTGAAGGAAAACTATTAGAACTAGTAAGTTTAGCAAGGTCAAGTGACTAAAAGGAGGGAGAGTATTGTACCAGTAGAGGAACAGAATAAGAATTACAGTGAAATTCCCATTAGATACCATGCAAGCCATGCAAGAAAAAAAAAAGAGTAGAGTGAAATACTCAGCATGTTGAAAGAAAAAAAATCAAGACAATGATGAAGAGGATCACAGTTTTTACTGCTGTATACCAGAGGAGGGGGCTGCAAATATAGATTGGAACTGATTTAAAGATTTGTGAGCCAGAACATGGCAGGACTCTTTATCTTTAACTCTCTTATTCTATTTCAAGAGTCAGACTTCACTCATCACTTTTGTTGATGAGATCTACAATGATGGTGATTTACAGCTGAAGCTACACATGAGAAAATGATTTCACTGAAGCCTTGTGCTACATATGTGGGCATTATCTCAGTAAAAGCCTTCTGATCCAAATAGCTCTCAATGCACAGAAAATATCTATCAAAACAAGAGTATATACCTTTGCGTAGGCATAAAATATATCTGGAGCTGTTCCAGCAGTGAATCCTTATAGTTCCACAGCAACCTCAATTCTTACCTCCTCAGAAGAAATAATTTGACCAATGGGGTATAAGGTAGAAAAAGAGACCAAGGCAAGTTTTAGAACAGGAATGTAAATTTATTCAAAATCTTTAAAGCAAGAATGAAAGGAAGTAAAGCAAACTTGGAAGAAGGCCAAGTAGGCAATTTGAGAGACTAAGTGCATGGTTTTGTCAGAGGTGTGTGAACCAGAGAAACTCCATCTTAAATATGGGCTGTATAAAATGAGGTTTGAGACCTACTGGGCTGAATTCCCAGATGGTTAAGGCATTTTGAGTCACAGAATGAGGCAGGAGGTCAGCACACGATACAGATGATAAAGACTTTGTTCATAAAACAGGTTGCGGTGAAAAAGTCAGCTAAAACCCACCAAAACCAAGATGGTAACAAGAGTGACCTCTGGTTGTCCTCACTGCTACACTCCCACCTGGGCCATGACAGCTTACAAGTGCCATAGCAATGTCAGGAACTTACCCTATATGGTCTCAAAAGAGGAGCCATGAATAATCCACCCCTTGTTTAGCATATAATCAAGAAATAACCATACAAATGAGCAACCAGCAGTCCTTGGGGCTGTTCTGTCTATGTAGTAGCCATTCTTTCTTGTAACAGTTTAACCTTTTGACTTGGAGTTTTATATGTTGGCATTATTTCCAGAGTCTTGCGTTACATTTTCCCTGATTCTTCCCTTGGATTACGCCATCTGCAGTGCAGTAGCCTGCTATCGCTTGGGAGGGGCCTCATGCACAGTGTGTTTACTGGAGTTGTACACATGCTCACTTGAGAAATCTTTTCCATACAAATACAGTGTTCCTATAAAAAGTTCACCCACCATTTTGCCTCTTAGTGAGCATGCTTTAGCTCACTTGCCCAACTTCTGATGTTACCAGTGGAGGGTGTCCAGGTCTCGACATTTTAAACTAAGAATTGGATAAAATGCACAAACAAAGCAAGGAAAGAATGAAGCAACAAATGCAGAAATGTATTGAAAATGAAAGTATACTCCATAGGGTGGGAGCAGTACCAAGAAAGCAGCTCAAAGACCTGATTACAGGATTTTCTGGGGTTACCCTTTACAGGTTTTCATTGGTTACTTAGTGCATGCTGTATGTAAATGGAGAGGATGAAGTAAAGTGCCCAAGTCATTTACTTGATGTATACTCTATGTAAATGAAGAGGATATTTCATGTCATAACCGAAGTGTTTCCATTTGATTTAGTTCTAGAAAGTCCTTAGGTTCTCTACCTCTAGACCTTATTCTCCTGCCTCATTTCACCCCAAAACATGTGATCTCCATAAATCTTTATGGGAGGTAGAGCAACTGTTGCTTTTTCTTCTGTAACTGCTTTATGGCTGACATGGGGATCACAGATCTTTTGCCCTGCTCTGTCTAGTGAAGGAAGGGGTAGCTCCTTGATGACCAGGGGTGGCATCTTCACCTGAAACTGGTTGGAACCCTTATCACATGATCATCTAAAGCTTGATGGTCTCTAGGCAAGAGAAAATAAATTGGGTTAAAAGATTTAATGGGAATTTCAGGGGATGCAGACCTATTCTGTCAGCAATGTTTGTTATAGAAATTTTCAAGAGAAAAACAAACCCTGGTCTGTTCTAAGATCTACATGTTTCCTTAAAGTCTTAGTACAAGTGACTCTATTTTGGTTTGGTTTTGGTCTTTTGGAGCCTAGTGCATGAGCTTAGTCCAAAACAATGGTCTCCTATAATTTCATTTAAAAAAAAGTTCTCTGTAAGGTCGGGCTCTCATTTAGGTGAGAGTGTGACCAAAACGTAGGGCCTTAGTGCCACTCTCAGTTACATTATTTCAGTTTTCTGGTCTCACCACATCATTCATAGGTTATGGTGTCCTCATGGTCACATATTTGTTTCAGCTCTTGTCATTCTAGTTAAAGAGAGACCATTTGACATTCTAGTGATGGCTGCATGCAAGCATTTAAAACTTTTGAGAGAATACAGTGTACCAGAGAGACTATTATTATGACTATTGGGAGGATAATACTAAGAGTTTGGAGTATGCTCTTACCCAGGTTACCCATGAACCAAACCACCTAAAATTAAATAGATCAAAGAATGAACTAAAGTGTATACTTACTTAACTAAGAAATCTCTTCATTTATCCCTGACAACTAAATCTCTATAATCTTCATTTCATGTATTTCTCTATATGCCAAAAGTACCAGCAGCTTTGCAAATACTTCTCTATTGAGCCAATTCTATCATAACCTTCACAAGAGAATTTAAAGTCGGTTCTGTTAACTATAGCCTGTACAGTATAATATTGTATAGAGCCTACCAGCAGGAATACATTTCTAATCATTGCTTCTTTTACTCCAAACCATGGAAAAAGGAACTAATAAATTATGCCCTTCTAGAAAAGTGAAGGTTTCCTGGCAATGTTCTCTTTAACACATGATGTGAGCAAGCAGTAGTGGCTCATGCCTGTAATCCCAGCACTTTGGGAGGTCAAGGTGGGTAGATCACTTAAGGTCAGGAGTTTGAGAACAGACTGGCCAACATGGTGAAATCCCATCTCTATTAAAAATGCAAAAACTAACTGGGCATGGTGGCCCATGCCTGTAATCCCAGCTACTAGGGAAGCTGAGACAGGAGAATCACTTGAACCCGGGGGACAGAGGTTGCAATGAGCTGAGATTGCGCCACTGCACTCCAGCCTAAGTGACAAAATGAGACTCTGTCTCAAACAAACAAACAAACAAAAACATAGTTTGGGTTAAAAGGAATGAACCAATGTTCTGTTTCTCACTGATTATGAGGCAACATATCAACCATTAAAGTTTCTAACCTACATTGGGCCTTCATCTTTTATCTATCAAAGTATAAAGTTATCCATGTATGAGGCTGGTTGCAAAATCCTTTACAAATAAAAGTATACCCCATAAATGCACACAGCAGACCCCTTTTCCATTTACTATTGTTCACAGAGGCATAAGCAAGGAAAAAATATTCAAAGACAAGTCTCCTGAGAGTAGAGAAGTCTTAATTCATGACCATGGGAAAGGCTGTTCACATCAAGGATGCCATCTTCTTCTGAGGAGAAACATCCCTGGCTAGCTTTACATTAAGGGTTCCAATGAGTGTGCCGTTTCAAGAGTGTGGAGGAACTCTTCTCAGTTGTGAGATTCTGAACACAAAGTTCAAAGTCCCAAAGTTTTGTAGTAGTATGGATAGCAAGTACAGTCTTTCTCTGATGTTCTCAGAGATCCAATCTTCAGTCTCTGGACTGTGAAGGGGTTGGTTGTCCTTAGTCAGCAAACCATAAAAAGTTTTCTTTACCTGGTGAAAATACACTGTAGCATAATAATCTACTATTATAACATCAGCCCTCTTGCATGGGAAAGCTTTTATGCAACCAGATAACATGCATTGAAAATGACTATTGAAATGTTTAAATGGCCCATGTGGTAGCCAAATGTACCTGAAGCTTTGACTGTCTTCCCAGGAATATGGATTTGAAAAACCAAGCATTGGTTATAAACTACTTTAGCAGTTTATAAGTCAGCACACCAATAATTTAGATCATTTTATCTTTTCCGTGATGAGTCATGGAATGTAGAACCTTTAATAACAAAAGCTTTAAGGACACAGGAAGGACAAAGTGGCCATTCTGGTTCTCCATGAGTCCATGCTTAACATTGGACTTATGTCCTCTTGAATACTAGTTGTTTCTCCAATTTAGATGTATAGCACTGATAACTAATGGGCTGAATAATTTCAGTTTCAGCTAACTTAACATGAAAATCTGGCAAAGTATTTTCTTGGCATTCAGTATTAATATCATTCACTAAAATATAACCTGAAGAAGAGTAAACATTTTTTTTTAATTTTGACAATGCTTCCCAGGTAACTAAACACATAAAATAATCCTATTTACCTCTCTTTTGGATGTTTCAGGGGCCCTCTGTAACAAAAAAGTTAGAGGTCAAAAAGGACAATTTTTAAGCTGAAATTTGATTTTGAGAAGCCTACTAAATATGTTAAAGCTTTATAAAAATTTACATTCCCATGCCTACTTATAATCTTTTACTATTCTTTCAACCAGTCTGTACAGAGAACGAAGCCAGAAGTCCACCTCATAAGAAATTCTTACCCTATTGCCAGGTTTCTGGGTGCTCTCTCCCTAAGCAGCTGTAGTGACCCTGCTCAACTGTATGCAAACAAACATATTGCCATTAATTAAGAATATTCACAAATAGTTTACAAATTTTGGAGAAATTAGGTAGAGAGAGGAGTATGACTCAAATTCTAAATAAGAAAACATACTCAACACACCTAAAGTATCAGGATGCCTAAAATACAAAAAGTTAGTTTAAGGTTAAAAAGCTGGTGTGCTCCATCAATTCCTGCAGACCTGACAAAGGTAGCCTAGGAATTTGAGATAAATGGAGCAAATAATGACTTGCTAGAAAAGCACAGGAAACAGAATACTATTCACAGAACCAAATAAAAGCTTTTCACTGGAAACTAATATATATATATATATATATATATATATATATATATATATATATATATATTAGTTTCCAGTGAAAAGCTTTTATTTATATATATATATATATATATATATATATGTATATATATATATATATATATATATATATATATATATATATATATGTTCTTTCATTTCAAATTCAAAGACACTAATCACCACAGGAGTCAGAGGTTTACTTCTCCTGGGTCACACAGTTCATTAGCAAAAGTAGAGATCAGAACCAAGCCCTTCCAAGCCCCAGGCATTTTCAACATTGCTCCTTTTATCTTAGCATACTGCTAACTTTGGATTTTACATGAATATTTAAAAGTACCTGTACTGTTCCTCTCTGTCATGGAGATCTGCTTTCCACATGCTCTCCAACACATGTAGGCATGAAACTTACAAGCTTTCTATTCTGAATTTCCCCTTCATACAAAATCTTTCAACACTCTTCATATTCCACCCTTTTGTCCTATTTCTACTACTACAAAATTAGTATGGGGAATTGTCACCACGCTTATTTTTTCTGCCTTCAGTTTATCAGCTTTGCAAATCACCCCATGCAGTGAGATCAGGTGACTTTTATGAAATAGTATTTTGATCATATAATTTCCCAATCCTACAAAATGTCAATGAAATTACTTTCCCATGTTATACAGAGAAGCAAATCTCCTTAGACTTCTATACAAAGTTTTCTCAGTGTTTCAACAGTCTTTCTGTCTTGAATATGCCTTGTGATATAATGATTTACCTGGTTTTGCTCTTTCAACACTTTCCCCCTTCAAAGCAAGCTATACACATTATTCAACAACAGTTCAAAGGTCAAAACCTATCATTTAGGTTTAACTCAGATCATATCAACTCACAGAACTCCCAATTACTGTATATATTTTTGGTCATCCTACTTAGCATCAAACTACACTTAGTATTCTTTACTTATTCATATACACATTCCTCTCATAGTACTATGAGTCTTAGAAGAAAGAGATGTTCTGTTCCTTTTTCTGTATTTTCTAAGAATCTATGTCAGGTCAATATTTATTTACATAACAAATATTTACAAACTACCACCTATATTTGGTATTTTGCTAGGTTTTGGAGATACTGCAATAATCAAGACAGACATAGCCCATTTCTCAAATTCATGTTCACCAACAATATCTTGCATCACAGCACTCAAGTTATTCTCATTCTGATATCATCAATGTGAAGATGGGAACAAGTAATAATTACAGGAATGGCCCTTCTTCAAAAATGAAAAATAAGATATTCATAGTAAATGATAGACTATTATAGTGCTAAGCATGAATTGTTTGGCACTAGAAAAAAAGAACAAATAGGTAGGCAGAGATTTTGTGCATATAGGTATTTGAAATGTCCAATTAATAATTTAGGCAAGATATGGTGAAAACATGAATATAGAAGTGATAGACAGATTGGGGACCAGATTTCTTAAATATTTAGAAAGGCAAGCTGTCAGGATGAACTTTGATTGGATATAAATGTAAGAGTTAAGCAGTCTAAAATGACTTCTAAATTCCAAAGCTTTTGGCTAGTGCTGCATGAACTGAAACGAGCCGCAAAAGAAAACTAAAACAATGTCTGTGTGCTGATCCCTTGAAATTGCCTTGTAACACTGCCAAAGGAAAATGGCACTGAGCACCAAGTTTGTTATAGTTGCAGTTGTGCCCAGGTGAGTCTCAAGTGTTGGAGAAATCTCAAGCCCCTTTTTGCACGGCTTACAGAGAACGAAGGTATGATGGATGTTAATCCTTGGTTTGACATCTTTTGACCCAATCCTCTTTCTCTAGGTCATCAGCTCCTTTCCACTTTGAAAACGACTGTGAATAGAAGAAATGCACCTATTACTCATCGACCTTCTGAGAGAAGCAACATGTCTTTAACCAACGCATGTTCTCACTCATAAGTGGGTGTTGAACAATGAGAAGCAGTGCTTGATACATCTGCTAAACTTCAAGCCAGTAGCCTTGGGTCAGGAATTCTGAGTATTTTCATAAGAGTTGTTCCTGTTACTCTTCATGAATTTTCTCACTACAAAACTGTTGCCAACGGGGGAAGAAAGGCAAGAACAGGAAATGTTTATGAGCGACCCTGAAACTGACAACCTGATCTGTGTAACCCGGTGTGCGCCGTTCGCATGACACTGGCAGCAAGCGTATTGCAAACTTAAGCACCTGTGGACTCCCCATTCGCTCTTTAAATTGAACTACGTTAATGAAGGCGTTCTTGTCTGAATGCGAACGCCTCCTTTTTCAAGCCACCCCCTGGGCATTCCGAATCCTTATATGTCCTCCCTCCTCCTCCTAGTATGGACCAGGCATGCGAACAGACATTTTCTTTCCTCATCAACTGGTGGTAATGAGAAAAAGAGAACTCCGCTTTTCACCAGGGAAAACGTGTCGGATTTTCTCCGTGGTGGAGGCGGGGAGGCGGTGGGAGGAACCCACGTAAGCGGGCAGCAGCGATGAAGGCATAAAGCCCGGTGACGTCGCCCACACGTGGCGCCTGGGAAGAGCACAACCGCGGTGAGAGGGGCGCATCGCAGCCGGCTCCGCCCTGGTCCAGCTGCAGGAAGGTCTGTGCCCTGGGGCCGGGGTAAATATGAGACCCAGATTAGAGACTAGAAATGGCCAGGGGCAGGGAGGTGGGGTGAAGCACAGGGGAGAGAACTGTCCTTGAGGGGAGGGGGGCTTCTGATCCGCCTTCGAGCCTCTTCAGGCACCTGGAGGGCACATAGCTGATGTAGGGCAGACCGAGAGTTCACCTGTTGCTTAGCACCGACCCACCAAAACTTTCAACATGCTTCTCTATGTTGTCTATTTAAACTCTTTACCTACCTTAAAAGATAAATCATTCTGAGTGCATAAGACCCACTGAATCATCATAGAAGCCTGAAGCCATTTCTAAATATGGCTTTTTACGAAGTTAAATTAAGACATTTAGCTTCTAATTCATGTTTTGAATGTACAGTTATTAGAAACTAATAATTAGAATTGGGGTCATTGACCCTGCTGGACTTTATATCATCTATTGGCTTCCAGGATTAAACACACACACACACACACACACACACACGAAGAGATAAAGCTGTGACCCACAAATCCACATAGTTAATGCTCATTATATAGGACACTGCTTATGGAAGTGATCTTTTAAAGAATGTGTTGAAGTCCTAGATAAGGGGTTGGGAGTCTTGAAAACAGGTTACAATTTTCCAGGCAAGTTAGGCACCTAGTAGTTACTGAACTTCAAGAAGTCCGCTTTTTTTTTTTTTTTTTTTTTTTTTGCTAGTGTTTGAAGGAAATATCAGGACGTTGAAACACAATCTGACCTCAGAAGGACAATATGGTCTTAACAGTGAGAACAAATTAATACAGTGAAGTATTAGAAACAATACTAAACAACTGAGTTAAATTTAGGTTTTTGACAAAGATTATAGATACCATCTATAAGGTTATTGTTTGCATCTTTATTTTAAATATTTTGTTTCCTTGTTCTAGGGTTGTAAAATCATACACAATGGCCCTCCTAAAGACACTCTGAAACCACGTCATCCTGATCTTAAAACACCTACAAGAAAAGGCACAGTACTTCACTATTGGTAAGTAGCAAAGTAAAAAAATGGTAGCCAGCTTTTCAACTACATATCAATGTGACTTTAAAGGAATAAAATGTAATTATACAGAATAGAAAAAAATATTTTTTCTTGAATATACTGTCATCATTGTGACATTGCTTTCATTGATGCAATGAAGATGATTATAGGTTAGATGGTTGAGGGTATGGGAGAGAGGAGCAACAAAGAGGAGAATGTGGCATGTTGGTCTGTTATAGAATTGTGGGTCATCAGATGCAAATACTGGGTGATTGGGCTATACAAAAATCTTCATGCCCATGTATATGAGCTGATGAGGATACAGCAGCCCAGATGTTAGAGCATTTTCCTAAAGTTAGCCAGAAAGTCTCTAACAGAACCAGGCTTTGAACATGAGAATCTCAAATTAGATGATACTGATTTTTTTTTTCTATAGCACTGGAAAGAAAAACATGTTTCTTAAACACTTAGAAATCAGCAATTCAATCATACAGCATATGTTTATAGAAAGATCTTATGAGCTCAGCAAACTAGCAGGCATTGCAAAGAATAATAAAAATATGAATAATTTCTATTTATTTGTATGATATGCATAATTTGTTTATTGTATTGGAGGTGTTACATATGTTGTGCCTTCCAGTCTTCATGTTATACCCAAGCGAGTTTAATGGAACAGCGCCACTCTCTGAGTTTGAATCACTAGTCCTTTGTTAATTAGCCATCAACTGAGAGATGGTTAACGCTCAAAATTCTCTCGGCCCCAAGGAAGAGGCTGGATTCCTTTTTATCCCTTATTTAAGGTAGGGAAGGGGGAGCCTAGCTGGAGCAGAGTTTACAGAAGCAGAACAAGCAAGTCAGATAAGGAGGTTGGTAACTAGGAGGCAGTAGGTTCTCATGACTGTTGATTTTCAAGGAGGGTATACACAAGCGGTTCCCATGATTGCCAGTTACCAATGAGGGTATTTGGTACTTGTCATATAATCAATCAAGGGGGGGCATTCACAATGGCAAGTGGGCTTGCCAAGCAGGCTATAGTTACAAAGGTTATATGTTTCTATAGTTCTAAGTACAGCATGACCCAGCACAGTAGCAAGACCCAGGTATGCACTTAAGGGAGGAGTGGTGGGAGGGGTGAGGCAGAAGTCAAGATGGAGTCTATTTGGCTCTCAGCAAAATGGAGTCTGTCTGGCTAACAAAGGGTGGGTTAGCACATTCAGAGCAAAAACCCGTGATATGACAATCTATCTTTTACATAAGAAAAAACTGAAGCTTGGCGTAGATTTCTCAGACCTGATGGTTTCCAAAGGCTGCACTCGTAACCAGTAAGCTAGGGGTAGTTAATAACTAGAAAGTAAAAGTCATAGACAGCTGAACTATAGGAGTTCAACTGCAAGGCAGAATCCTGGTAACGTTCACAGTAATTAACCTGTCTTAGGTTGTCGTATAGAAATACTAATCCAAAAAGGCTACATCAAGATTATTGTGTGCCTAAGGAGAAGGGAGGACTGATTAGAGAGGAAGGACATGATTTACTTACTCATGTTAAAAACTATATGGGAAGTAAATAATGTCAAAAGAATTATCAGATAACTGGCAATGAAATTTGAGGTTATTGGTATGAAAAATACTATTTCAGAACTTTGTTGACTTAGATTTATTTAACAAAACCAGAATTTGTTAAAACAGAAATATGTGTAATATATATGCTGCTCTAAACCTTTCACCTTCTTTCTAAAGATAAAGCAAATATTTCATCCTGCTCAGAAAACCAACAGTAAGTGATAACAAAATAATGTTAGTTTGATATATAAAATTATTTTTATATTTTATTCTAAAAGTAAATAATGTAATTAATTCTTAGGTTTGTGACTTTAAACATGTATACTAGAACTACCTTTAATAGGAAAATGGAAAAGGGTGGCTGTTTAAGTACACTGTATAAGCTGCCATATTAATGATTTTACTATTAACATAAACAATTATGTAATAATGAGGGAATCATTAATATAAAAATAGAGGAGCTCCATCATGCTGCAGTAATGTCTGCTATTCCCCAGTTAAAACTGCGTCTTTTTCAACAAGTCAATGTCTCTTTCAAAATCATTGACCTTGAAGTCACAACTGGATAAAGACTAATTTCTCACATTACCTAAGAACGTAGCATTGGCATAGGTTAATCAACTGTCTTAAGCCTTAATTACTTCATCCATGCAATATAAATAGGAATGTCCAGTAAGGTATGAGAGTGAAACTGTACATCAATTTCCATGAACCATCAATAATGGTTCATTCCCTCTCCCTTTTTTGCACATCATTGAGGATAAAGGCAATAGATGAAATAAGTATCAATGATATACTAACTACAATAAGGGAAGCCTGAGAAGTATCGCAAATAAATTGTTTGGAGTTTTCTCTCCCTTCAAGAATTTGGGAGTGCTGATTTCACACACAGGAAACAAATCAAGGCAGCATAACTTTAATTTACAGGAAAACAATTTATATGACTAATGGCAGAAATGTCAGTGTTTCCGAAACTGAGTGATGTTGTTGCTTCATCTGAAGGATGTACAATTTTTTTACATATTAAGAAAGGACAACATGGGTAACAAAATGCTGAGTGTCTTTTTAGGAAATAATGAAAATATTAACCAACCTTTGTACCAAATAATGGAACGAGTAAACTTGAACAAGATATATTTTTAATCCATTAATTGTATTTTTTCTATATGGAGAAATTTGAAAATGCTCACAAGTATAAGAAAATAAACATAACTTCTAGTTACTCCATTACAGAAATAACAACTAATAAAGTGTGCAACCATATCTGTGTAATCACAACCTTGTCATCTTAATTAGAGTCTGGTGTACATAAAAGAACAAACCATTCTATTTTTCTAGCAAATTGAGAGATGGTACATATTGAAAATAAACTTTCCTCCAAAAATTGAGACAAATAATGAATGTCAGTACTATAATTAACTGTTAAGGAATCTATTTTCTTTTTCATGGTGTAAGGGTAGCAGAAGTAGTCAGAAAGAAGAGAATATGTCTCTATTCTTTCTTTTTTAAATTTTTTTAATGCATTTTAGGTTTTGGGGTACATGTGAAGAACATGCAAGATTGTTGCATAGGTACACAAATGGCAGTGTGATTTGCTGCCTTCCTCCCCATCACCTATATCTGGCATTTCTCCCCGTGCTATCTCTCCCCAACTCCTCACCCCCCATTGTCCCTCCCCTATTTCCCCCCGACAGACCCCAGTGTGTGATGTTCCCCTCCCTGTGTCCATGTGTTCTCATTGTTCAACACCTGCCTGTGAGTGAGAACATGCGGTGTTTGATTTTTCTGTTCTTGTGTCAGTTTGCTGAGAATGATGGTTTCCAGGTTCATCCATGTCCCTACAAAGGATACGAACTCATCATTTTTGATGGCTGTATACTATTCCATGGTGTATATGTGCCACATTTTCTCTGTCCAGTCTATCATCGATGGGCATTTGAGTTGGTTCCACATTCTTGCTGTTGTAAACTGTGCTGCAAAGAACATTCGTGTGCATGTGTCCTTATAGTAGAACGATTTATAATCCTTTGGATATGTACCCAGTAATGGGATTCCTGGGTCAATTGGAATTTCTATTTCTAGGTCCTTGCATGGGCATCAGTAGAGTTCTTTAGCTTATTTTTTTTTTTAATTGTCACGATCAGAGGCAAGGTTGGCCCCATTATGATTCTACTGGTACCATAGGGCAATTCTTCTCTTATTCCATTGTTAACGCATATGGGAATCACAGTTCCTTTAAGATAATCAAGATTATTACATAGGATTTCCCCTCTTAGAAGTTTTCAAACTATTTCAGTGCAGACCTTTGTTTTCTTTGACTTAGTTTCCAGCAATGGCTTTACTACCGGTGCTGTTTCTGGTTGCTGTGCTGCTTCCATATCTACCTGCAGAAGGAAAGGTAAGGTTAAAATGGAATTTTTTTTTTTCAGAGCTATCCAGCAACTTTGTGGTATGGCAGGCTATTCTGAAAGTAAAGGGGGTCAGAGTTTCCACTGGTTCTTTCAGAGTTCTCAGAGCACTTAACGTGATTATTGAGATGAAAGGCCAAGGCTATGCTGTATGTATTCTGTTTGTGTATGCTAGCTATCAGTCACATGTGACTACTGAACACTTGAAATGAGGCTTGAATGGGTTTAATGGGCAAGATGTACTGTGATGGTAAGAAACTCACCCGATTTCAAATATTTACAACAAAAAAGAAAGTATCTCATTAATTTTTTATATTGAATCCATGATAAAATGATAATATTTTGGACATTCAGTTAAATAATGTATTAGGTTCTTAGGGCAGTTGCAACAAATTATCAGAAGCTAAGTGGCTTATAACAACAAAAACATTCTGTCACAGTTATGGAGGCCAGAATTCGAAAATCAAAATATCTGCTGGGCTGTGCTCCCTCTGCAAGGATCTAAGAGGGATCTGTTCCATGCCTTTCCCCACCTTCTAGTGGCTTGTGCCACTGCCTGGCATTCCTTGGCTTGTGGCTGTATCACTCCAGTCTCTGCCTCCAACTTCACATTGTCTTCTCCTCTCTGTGTATCTCTTATAAAGGCACTTGTCATTACATTCAGGGGCAACTGGGTAATCCTGGATAAGCTCATCCTGAGACCCTTAATTACATCTGCAAAGACTTTGTTTCCAAATAAGATCACATTTACAGTTTCTGAGCATTAGAACATGGACATATCTTTTTGGAGACTATCACCTATTACAAATAAAATACATTATTTAAATTAATATCACTTAAAAATTAAAATTGCATATTATGTTTGAATTATTTTTCTAGTAAACATCATCGGTCTATGGATTTAAAAAGCTGATGATAGTCCTCTTGTCCCATTCTCTTTTCTGGTTTCCTTAATTTTATTCATTTTTAATGAAATTCCCATAAAAAATTAACATATATATATATATATATATATATAATCTCAAGTTAGCATAACTTTTCTACTATATTAGCACATTTAATTTTCATACTTAGGGTATAATTAGACTTGGCCGGGCGCAGTGGCTCACACCTGTAATCCTAGCACTTTGGGAGGCCGAGGCAGGCGATCACGAGGTCAAGAGATTGAGACCATCCTGGCCAGCATGGTGAAATCCCGTCTCTACTAAAAATACAAAAATTAGCTGGGCGTGATGGCGTGCGCCTGTAGCCCCAGCTACTTGGGAGGCTGAGGCAGGAGAATTGCTTGAACCCGGGAGGCAGAGGTTGCAGTGAGCCGAGATTGCGCCACTGCACTCCAGCCTGGCACCTGGCGACAGAAAGAGACTCTGTCTCATAAAAAAAAGAAGAATTAGACTTATATTTTTAATTAGCAAACAAAAACCCTAACTCTAAAGGTCTTAGTGTTTTGTTTAGTAGTGATTATAGAGTTAGTAGGTGGAGGACCAAAAGGATTTTGAATTCAGATCCTCTAGTTATTTCTAATATGCTACTTAGTTTAATTGACCCCATAAAATGGTCAGCAATTTTCAATGATAAAATACGCAGTGCTCACATACAGTGTATATCTCCTGGCCAGGAAGCCTCTGAAACAGCTTTGGTCACTGCTCTTTGTTGTCACAACTTGCACTGACTCTGGGCACACTAGACTTGCCAGGACTTTTCAGACTGGAGGACTCTGACACTCTGTTCAAACTTCATTTGGCATTCAGAAATACAGTCATTGCATTACTGTAATTAAATTATCAGTGTGCTGATAATTTATTCATCACTGAGGGCCTCATTTTTCTTTCCATTTCTTTCCCCAAGATTTTCTTTCATACCCCTTTCGAATACCCTTTTACCTCTCTGGTCCATCTCCTGGTCTTCATTTATAAAATTATTGAAAAGTGAGATGTCATTTGGTCTTTGGCACCAATAAATGTTTGCTGATCAAATGTTCTATAAACACTCTGCCCTGTGTGATTTTCTGATGTTTTCAAGATGCCTAGAAACTCTATTCATGTTTCAAAACCCCAATCCAGAATCACATCTATGAAACTTTCCCTGTCTTCAAACAGTTGAGTCCTCCTTCCTCTCTATCTTGTAGGTACCTAATATCAGTTTTGTTATTGTGTGTATTGTAATTTTTTACTTGTGTCGTGCCATCTATTTAATATAAACTATTTAATATTAATTTATAAGGATAAATATCATATTTAATATAAATATATAAGGATAGATACCATATTGATTTTATTCTCAATATGTTTAACATTTCTAGTCATGTAATAGCTTTCTTATTACATAAAAATACATCTCTTTTTCAGTACAATTTTTATCCACAAAGCAAGAAGGGGAAAGAAGTAGGAAGTAATTTAGAAATTAACTTTTCATGTGTTTTGTATTGAACCCATCATAACCAGATTTTTTTTAGGTCAAGAGGAAATATCCAGAGATGTTACTTTATCCTTTGATGTAACGCAGAAATCTGCCTCTACTGATATTTTATATATGCACATCTTTTCTAACTTATGAGTCAGTAGCTTTGCCATATTTATTGGTACAATGGCATCCACTACTAGTCCCTGTTGTTAGGAACATAAAAGCAGGAAAGAGAAATGCATATATAGTAGATAATGGCAATAATGTGCGCAGACCTGTGGTATAAGTACTTTGAGAGCCTTAAGGGAACTCAGTATGAGAGGAGAGGAGGATAACTTATTGCAAAGTGTCAGAAAAAATCTATAAGGGTCCCTGTCCCTTTTAGACTTTTCTTCAAAATCTTGCTCATACCTATATTACATCACACTCTTGTGTAAATTTAGGTCATCAAACTGTTTGGACCTTGACCCAGCAATTTACACACCCTATGCCACCCCCAGGCTTAGTACCCTCCCCCCTCCACATACACACAGACAAATACACAGCCACAAAGATAAACCAAACATACTAGCACTCAATTTAATACCTTATCAGTTATGTTTCTGTTACTAAAAGGAACAATCAGCAATATTTCATTGATTAGATAGATTTGATCCCTCCAAATTGCTTTAAATTTTTTTTTTTTTTGGTATTACAATGTTATCCTTTAAGTGACTCTTATGTAAAATTTGCTACATAAGAGCTATAATGGTTTTACTAGAGTACTGAATGCAGACCTACACTTCAAATGGGCCTAAATATTTTTCTTTAAAGATGGATACCATGTCAAGGCAAACTGCCCCATAAAATTTAGAATGAATCATAGGCTCCAGCCTTACCATACCTAGCAGCCTGATCAAATGTGAATGAATATATCTCAAAGTTTTTAATTTGTATGCTTGTAGTTATAAAACATTGTTATTCATATGTCTATACAAATCATATCAAAAGTTCCCTTGCTGGGGGAAATAGTGGATAGGAGGCAGGACTAATTTGCAGTTGCCACTTGGATGGACAGAACATGTGGAGATTCACATTGTGATCTTTTGCACCAAGAACCACTACAGTAACATGGCAGGAAAACTGAAGGAATTCACAGACCCTCTGAAAGAAGTGGCTTGCCACTGCAAACTGTGAGATAGCTGAAAACCTGTGAGTGCACAAAGTGTGAAGGAAGAAAGTCTTCCTTTAAACACACATCCTCACTGAGGAAGCTGAAAATCCAGATTATGGGTGAATAATTTAACATTACTTAGAGCTGAAATGAATTTGGAGAGCCATGCAAAATAAAAAAGAAGAAGCAGTGAGAAAAGCCCTGTAGGCACTCCCAGTCTCCATGGAAACCCAGGGAAGCCATTTTTGACTTTATCTCACAGAGGTCCTCAGGGAGGGCAGCCAGTGGAATTAGGGAAGGGCCACAGGGAGGAGACTTCCAGCTGAACTTTGTAATAATTTTGACCAAGTAAAAATTATTCTGGGCAGATCTGGGAGTGTGAATGGGAAGTACAGAAGCTGCAGCAGGTGGGGAGTAGGGAGAGGCCTGAAAGCCCTGCTTACTGTCTCAGTGGGGAGGCTTATAGCCTGGAGCAAGATCTCAGCCTTGAACAGCAGAAGCCTGGATATAAATTCAGAACTATTGGCTGTTGAGGGAGCACAGCAAGGGTGAGACTGGCCTTGCTGGCTGAATAGGAACTTAGTGAAGCCTGTCACTGCTGGCTTCCCCCCACTTCCCTAGCAACCTATATGAAGCAGTAGAGGCAGCCATAGTCCCCCTTGGAACATAACTCCATTGACCTGAGAACTACACTCCCATCTTCCACAGTGGCCACAGCAAGCCCCACCCAAGGACAGTTGGAGTTCATATATGCCTAATCCTGCCCAGGGTTGGACGACGGTCTTTCTCTACCCAACCTTGTAGCCAAAGACAAAAGACATAAACTCATGAAAGCTCTATGGCCCCACTCATCACCTGAAAAACCTGAATACTTATTCAGGTGACCTAAAGCAAACTTGTATCCCCCCATACTACCACAGCTTATGCTGTCTTGAAACCAACTCAAGCTGTTACAGCAACTCATAACAGAACAACCCTGCTCCAAGGAAGGAGAAAACAACAGCTAATTCTACTGCCTTTAACATTCTGGCTAACCAGAGGTCCCGAGACCGTCCACATGACAACTTCACTATTAGCACAACCGGCATTCAAGAAAACCAGTGCACTAAACAACACTACAACTGAGGACTCTCACAGAGTCCACTTTACTCCCCTGCTACCTCCACTGAAGCAGATGCTAGTGTCTATGGCTGAGAGACCTGAAGATGGATAATATCACTGGACTCTTTTCAGGCACTCTCCAATACCAGCCCGAAGCCCAGTAGCTCTGCTGGATGGCTAGATCCAGAAGATCAATAACAACCACTGCAGTCTGGCTCTCAGGAAGCCCCATCTCTAGGGGAAGGGGGAAAGCATCACATCAAGGGATCATCCTATGGGGCAAAAGAACCTGAACAGCAGCCCTTGAACCCCAGATCCTTCCTTGGACATAGTCTACCTAAATGAGAAGGAACCAGAAAAACAATTCTGGTAATATGACAAAACAAAATTCTGTAACATCCCCAAAAGATCACACTAGCTCACTAGCAATGGATCAAAACCAAGAAGAAATCTTTGAATTGTCAGAAAAATAATTCAGAAAGTCAATTATTAAGCTACTCAAGGAGGCACCAGAGAAAGTTGTAAAACAGCTTAAAGAAATTTAAAAATTAATATAAGATATGGATGAAAAAATTTCCAGAGAAATAAATATCACAAATAAAAAACAATCACAACTTCTGGAAATGAAAGACACACATAGGGAAATACAAAAAATACTGGAAAGTTTCAACAATAGAGTCTAACAAGTAGAAGAAAGAACTTCAGTGCTTGAAGACATGGCTTTCAAATTAACCCACTCCAACAAAGACAAAGAAAAAATAATAAAAAGAAAATGAACAAAGACTCCAAGAAGTTTGGGATTATGTGAAATGACCAAAGCTAAGAATAATTCATGTTCCTGGGGAAGAAGAGGAATCTAAAAGTTTGGAAAACTTATTTAACTTATTTAAGGGAATAATTGAGGAAAATTTTCCTGGCCTTACTAGAGATCTACACACTCAAATATAAGAAGCTCAAAGAACACCTGGGAAATTCATCACTAAAAGATCATGACCTGGGCACATAGTCATCAGGTTATCTAAAGTCAAGATGAAGAAAAGAGTATTAAGAACTGTGAGGCAAAAGCATCAGGTAACCTGTAAAGGAAAACCTATCAGATTAACTGCAGATTTCTCTGCAGAAACCCTATAAGCCAGAAGAGATTGGGGTCCTATATTTAGCCTCCTTAAACAAAATAATCATCAGCAAAAAATTTTGTAACCAGCAAAACTAAGCTATAAATGAAGGAAAGACACAGTCTTTTCCAGACACTTGCTAAGAGAACTCACCACTACCAAGCCAGCACTACAGTAACTACTAAAAAGAGTTCTAATCTTGAAAGAAAACCTCAAAACATGCTAAAAATAGAACCTCCTTAAAGCAGAAATCTCATAGGGCCTATAGAACAATTACACAAAGAAAAAAATCAAGGTATTCAGGCAACAATTAGCATGATTAACAGAATAGTACCTCATATCTCAATATTAACATTGAATATAAATGGCCTAAATGTTCCACTTAAAAGAAACAGAATGGTAGAATGGATAAGAATTCAACAACCAAGGATCTGCTTTCCTCAAGAGACTCACCTGACACATAAAGATTCACATAAACTTGAAGGGTTGGAGAAAGATATTCCATGAAAATGGACACCAAAAGCAAGCAGTAGTAGCTATTGTTATATCAGACAAAACAGACTTTAAAGCAACAATAGTTAGAAAAGACAAAATTGGGCATTATATAATGATAAAAGGACTAGTCTAGCAAGAAAACATCACAATCCTAAATATATATATGCATATAACACTGGAGCTCCCAAATTTATAAAACAGTTACTACTAAACCTAAGAAATTGGATAGACAGTAGCACAGTAGTAGTGGGGGACTTCAATACTCCACTGACAGCACTAGGCAGGTCATCAAGACAGTAAGTCAACAAAGAAACAATGGACTTAAACTATACCATAGAACAAATGGACTTAACAGATACTTACAGAACATTCTACCCAACAACTGAAAAATATACATTTTATTCATCAGCATATGGAGTGTTCTCCAAGATAGACGATATCATAGGCCACAAAATAAACCTCAATAAATTTAAGAAAATCAAAGTCATATCAAGTACTCTCTCAGACTAGAGTAGAATAAAATTGGAAATCAACTCAAAGGAACCCTCAAAATCATGCAAATACACAGAAATTTAATAATCTGCTCCTGAATAATCACTGAGTCAACAATGAAATCAAGATGAAAATTAAAAAATTCTTTTAACTGAACACTAATAGTGACACAACCTCTGGGATACAGAAAAAGCAGGGTTAAGAGGAAAGTTCATAGCCTCAACACCTACGATCAAAAAGTGTGAAAGAGTACACACAGACATTCTAAGGTCATGCCTCAAGTAACCAGAGAAACAAAATCAAGCCAAGCTGAAACCTAGCAGAAGAAAAGACATAACAAAGATCAGAGCAGAACTAAATGAAACTGAAACAAAAAAAGCAATACAAAAGATAAATGAAACAAAAAGCTAGTTCTTTGAAAAGATACAAAACTGATAGACCATTAGTGAGATTAACCAAGAAAAGAAGAGAGATGATCCAAATAAGCTCAATTAGCAATCAAATGGGAGATACTACAACCACTACCACAGAAATACAAAAGACCATTTAAGGCTACTATGAACACTTTCATGTGCACAAACCAGAAAACCTAGAAAAGATAGATAAATTCCTGGAAATATACAACCCTCTAAACTAGGAAGATATAGAAAGTCTGAACAGAACAGTAACAAGCAGTGAGATTGAAATGGTAGTAAGAAGAATTGTTACCAATCCTATTGAAACTATTCCAAAAGACAGGGAAAGAGGGAATCCTCCCTAAATCATTCTGTGAAGCCAGTATCACCCTAATATCAAAACCAGAAAAAGACATAACACAAAAAGAAAACTACAGACCAATATTTCTGATAAACATTGACGCAAATTCCTCGACAAAATTCTAGCTAACTGAATCCAACAGCATATCAAAAAAGATAATTCACCATGATCGAGTAGGTTTTATCCAGGGATGCAGGGATGGTTTAACATGCACAAGTGAATATATATAATGCACCACATAAAAAGAATTAAAAACAAAAATCACATGATCATCTCAATAGACACAGAAAAAGCATTTGACAAAATCCACCATTTCTTTATGATTAAAACCCTTGGCAAAATCAGTCTAGAAGAGACATATCTTAATGTAATAGAAGCCCTCTATGACAAACCCACAGCCATTATACTGAGTGGGGGAAAGCATTCCCACTGAGACCTGGAACAAGACAAAAATGTCACTTTCACCACTTGTATTCAACATAGTACTGGAAGTGCTAGCCAGAACAATCAAACAAAGGAAAGAAATAATATCCAAATCAGTGAAAAGAAAATCAAACTGTCACCTTTTGCCAATGATATTATCGTATACCTAGAATACTCAAAAGATTCATCCAAAAAGATCCTAGATCTGATAAATGAATTCAGTAAAGTTTCAGGATACAAAATCAATGTACACAAATCATAGCACTGCTATACACCAACAGCTACCAAGATGAAAATCAAATCAAGAACTCAATCCCTTTTACAACAGCTGCAAAAACAATAATATAATTAGGAGTATACCTAACCAAAAAAGTGAAATACCTCTACAAGAAAACTACAAAACACTGCTGAAAGGAATCATAAATGACACAGATGGAAACACATCCGATGCTCATGGATGGGTAAAATCAATATTGTAAAAATTATCATACTGCCAAAAGCAATCTACAAATTTAATGCAATTCTCATGAAAATACCATCATCATTTTTACAGAACTAGAAAATACAATCCTAAAATTCATATGAAACCAAAAAGACCTGCATAGCCACAGCAAAATAAAACAAAAAGAACAAGTCTGAAAGCATCACATTACCCCACTTCAAACTATACTACAAGGCTATAGTAACCAAAACAGCATGGTACTGGTATGAAAATAGGCACACAGACCAGTGGAACAGAATGGAGAACACAGAAATAAAGCCAAATACTTACAGCCAAGTGATCTTCAACAAAGCAAAAAAAAACAAAAAGTGGGAAATGGACACCCTGTTCAAACAATGGTGGTGGGATAATTGGCAAGATCCACATAGAAAAATGAAACTGGATCTTCATCTCTCACCTTATACAAAAATCAACTCAAGATGGATCAAATACTTAAATCTAAGGCCAAACCATGTAAGCTCTAGACAATAACATCAGAAAAACTTTTAGACATTGGCTTAGGCAGAGTTTATGACCAAAACCCAAAAGTGAATGCACCAAAAACAAATATGAAAAGCTGGGACTTAAGTAAACTAAAATGCTTCTGCACAGCAAAACAATCAACAGATAAACAGAAAACCCACAGAATGGGAGAAAATCTTCACAAACTATACATCCAACTAAGGACTAATATCCAGAATCTACAAGAAACTCAAACAAATCAGCAAAAAAAAAAAAAAAAAAAAAAAATTCCCATCAAAAAGTGGGCTAAGGATATGAGTAGACAGTTCTCAAAATAAGATAGACAAAAGGCCAACAACATATGAAAAGCTGCTCACTGTCACTAATTATCAGGGAAATGCAAATCAAAACCACAATGAGACTAATGCCTTATTCCTACAAGAATGGCCATAATTGAAATTTTTTTATATAACGGATAATGGCATGGATGTGGTGAAAAGGGAACACTTTTATACTGCAGATGGGAATGTAAACTAGTACAAGCACTATGGAAAACGGTATAGAAATTCCTTAAAGGACTAAATGTAAATCTACTATTTGATCCAGCAATTTCACTACTGAGTATCTACTCAGAGAAAAAGAAGTCATTACATGAAAAAAAAAAAAAAAAAAAAACTTGCACGTGCATGTTTATAGCAGTACAATTCACAATTGCTAAAATATGGAACCAGCCCAAATGACAATTAATCAATGAGTGGATAAAGAAAATGTGTCATATATATATATATATATATATATGTGTATATATATATATATATATGTGTGTGTGTGTGTATATATATATGTGTGTGTGTATATATATATACGTATATATATGTATATATATATATACATATATATATATATTATGTAATACTACTCAGCCATAAAAATAAATGAAATGATGGCATTCACAGCAACCTGGATGGAGTTGAAGACCATTATTCTAAGTGAAGTAACTCAGGAATGGAAAAAGCAAACATCATATGTCCTCACTTATAGGTGGGAGCTAAGCTATGAGGATGCAAAGGCATAAGAATGATACAATGGAAATTGGGGACTCAGAGGAAATGTGGGGGCGAGGTGGGATAAAAGACTATAAGTTGGGTACAGTGTACACTGCTTGGGTGATGGATGCACCATAATCTCAGGAATCACCACTAAAGAACTTATCCATGTAACCATACACCACCTGTTCCCCCAAACTATTTTTTAAAAAGTTCCCTTGAAACCAGAAATCAGCATCTGTAGCCTGAGAGGGGTTTTTAGTTTGTCATGCCATGAGTTACTCCCAATTCCCAAAGCTTCAATCTACCACTTCCCTATTTAAACGTTTCAATCTACTTTATTATTTAAGTCATATCTCCAACTCAGATTTATTGGCAATGCTTAACAACTAATATTGGCCTTTAATATTTTTAAAATTTCAATATTTAATATATGTACATGATAACTAAATATGTTGCACGTTTTACAGTGATCTTTGTTCTCTTGAATTAACTTATTCACTACTATATGAAATTTATAACATTGTTAAATAAGAATTACAGTTTTGTTTTATTTTCTTTTAGGATCCTGCTTTTACTGCTTTGTCAACCACTCAAGCAGAAGTGCAACGGGAGATTGTAAATAAACACAATGAACTAAGGAAAGCAGTCTCTCCACCTGCCAGCAACATGCTAAAGATGGTAAGAGGCAGTGATGTAAGGAGAATGGTGTGAACCAGCTGTGGAAGGAGTAGATGGCTGGCCACTGGCATCTCTTAAGAACTTTGTGGTTTACAAAGTTGTGTCTCTGTTTGCTATTTTATTTGAACTGTTATATGGAGAGGATTGCATTCCTGTTTTTGTTTCTAAAAAGGTTAAAAAAAAACTGTCAATTGTACAGAATTATTCAGTTTGGAAGACAGAATTAGAAGGCCAATATTCAGGCATCCAGTGCTAAGCCATTGCACTTTTTGTTCATTCTCTTTCCTGGTTTAAAATCGAGAATTCCCTTTTTCTTAAGGATCAGTGTTAGCTGGTGAGTAAAGCCCACTTCCCAGGGCACAGTTCCTGAAAAACAGGTATCTCCAATACAAAAGCAATGGCCTACATATGAAAACAAATGGAATAACGTTGGCCAGCTTATTACTACTAAAATATAATTAGAATATGTTATATGGTTATCAATATTTAGACTAGCATCATTAATAAGTATTCTAGGTATGGCTGCTTTGCTATCATAAATAATCTGATATTATTGTTTTAGATATTTTGCTTTTTAGATATATTACCTATGGACTTCTCTTCATGTGCAAACTGGCATCAGAACAGATAAAAACACATAAAAACATTTTAATAACAGTAATATTAGAGAATATGTCTACAGAAATTTACAAATCAGATTTTATGAATCAGATTATGAAGTGTATTTTTCATTGTGGCTGAATGTAGAAAGTGTATTTTGTTTTCTTGTGACATTTAGGAATGGAACAGAGATGCAACAATAAATGCTCAAAGGTGGGCAAACAAGTGCAGTTTACAACACAGTGATCCAGAGGACCGCAAAACCAGTATGTAAATTAGTAAATATTTGTTGAATAAATAAATGATAAAATAATAATAGAGCATTGTAGGATGCTCTATAATAATAAGACTTTGAAAGTAAATGTTACTTGTACTGCTGTCTTTTTGAAGTCAAAGTATCTGTATATAGAGGGATATTTATAATAGGAACTTGTTGTGCTTTTTTTATTGGGTACATTATGCAAATAATTTTGCTTCTCTCCACCAGCTCATGAGTACAGCAGATTTTATATCATCCTTTTGCGTATCTCAAAAGATTAGAAAGCCCAAATTTGAAATGAAAGTGACTTACCCAAGAACACAATCTGAAACAGTGTCATACTAGATTTTTTTAACTTTTCTGATTTCTAATGCACTGCCATTTTTGTGAATTTATGTAGCTATCTGATGTTTTGAAATCTATTTTTTATTCATAGAATATATCAAATTTATGATGCCTTATTTCTAAGTTTTACTCTAAAATATTTAACCTTCTTTAATTATTTAAAAATTTATCATAGTCAAAATTTCTATAAAAATGAAGTTTTTGAATATATTATTTTTAAAATTTTGAATATCAGACAATCAAGTATTTTGTGTGGACGGGATACCTACAATGCATAGAATACTATATTCAAGTTTTAAAATGACATGCCAGGGATTATAAAACTAACAAATGCCCAAATAATTTATGAAGTGTTTCTATACTGCAAGGCACTTCTTGACAAACTCGAAAGGACTTCAGCTTGTGATATCTGATTTCCTGGTTAAGAGAAAATCCATAAATTTTGAAAACTGTTATCCTTCCTGGTGTCAGTTTTCTCTTGATTGGGACTCTTAAAGATGGCCTATAAAGTCTTTTTTTTTTTTCAGATTTAACACAAAGTCATATACATTTATTTAGGGTCCTATAATTGAAATCTCTATTGAGGGTTACTAGAGCAGAAGACAAAATGTAACAGTTGGTCACTGCCTTTAGCAAGCTTACAAAGTAAAGCTGGGAACACTCAAGGCATACACACGTGGAAAATTTAGCATGCAAGGATTTTTAAAAAGCAGAGTGTTAACCTACTCAACATTTTATGTGGTCAGGCCAGCCTCAGTGTGTTAGGCAGTTCGGTGTTCTAATGAGCTTTATAGCTGATAAGGAGCTGAGGCACTCTTTTACGTATTAATCAACAGTGAGCATCTGTTGGACCCTGTGTTTGAAAGGCAGTATCTCTGTTTGTGTAGTCAGTTTATTTTACCATTGCATGATTTGTTACCTTGCTCATGAATGGTCTGCCCCTTAGGTACAAGATGTGGTGAGAATCTCTATATGTCAAGTGACCCTACTTCCTGGTCAGCTGCAATCCAAAGCTGGTATGACGAAAGCCTAGATTTTGTCTATGGTGTAGGACGAAAGAGTCCCAATGCAGCTGTTGGACATTATACTCAGGTAAGAAGAATGCATGAAAATACCTATGTCACAAATGTTCTAATAGAGGAAACCTTCTCCAGATTATGACCACTGCAATGTTCAATTTAGGAGAACAGCCTGATTGAGTATAATACAGTCTTGACATTTGGCTGCTGTAGACCTTTCATTTTTGTCCATGGTCAGTCAAACTTAGTAGGAAAGCATATTCTGTATTGTTCCTACATTATACATGATTAAGTGATGAATATACATGAAAATTAAATATTTTTAAAGTTTATGACTTTGGTTCAATAATTTAAATATTTTATACGGTATATGCTTGTAAACTAAACCTAACATTTTTCAGTTTTATATCTGCTATTTGTTTTATTAATATTTTTCCTCTTCTCTAATGTACTCTTGTATGTCTTTTCCATGGTGGGTTTGCAGCTTGTTTGGTATTCAACTTACCAGGTAGGCTGTGGAATTGCCTACTGTCCCAATCAAGATACTCTAAAATACTACTATGTTTGCCAATATTGTCCTGCGTAAGTATCCTCTTTAGAGTTTAATGGCAATAAATCAATCTGCAATTTATTTACACACACGCACGCACACACACAAACACACACACTCACAATTACCATTACAAGTAATTCATTTATTTGGGTCTCAATGGCTATTAAGGACGTCTTTATTTCAGAATACAGAAAAGACAACATCTTAAGCCTCTGATTCTAAGAATTCTTCACAGGCAGCTCTGTAATAAGGTCTTGATTTGTAGCAGTAAACATGCTCCTTCATTAAACAATATGTTTAGAGTTATCCACAATAAATCTTATGGATCTTTTAAGGAGATATTCACAATATATCTGTTAGTTTAACATTTCTTTAATATTTGAAATTCTTTACCACTGAAGGCTGCGGTGGGGGCACAACTACAGGATTTGTTTCGAGACTGTAGATAGTGACGATGATGTCGGGATCCAGTTTGAAAAATAAAACCTCCAAAGTCATTTTCCTTCAAGTATCTGTTAGGATTTAAGTAGAGAGATTTGAAAGGCCATAGGAGAATGTGTCCAAACTCACTAGCTGGCCTTCAGAGGGAGCCATCCGCAGTCAGGTGTCAGAATTAACAGTTGAAATAGATCATAAGGGAACGCAAGAGAACCAGAACTTTTAAAATCTTTTTGTATCTGTTTCACAGTTTTCCAAGAGCTCATACACATATCGGTATATTCAAGAGACAGATTCAGCTGCACTTCCTGGGTCCTTACCCCACTTGGTCTATTGAGATTTGGACTCCCATGTATTTTCAAATGAATGTAATGGCCAATAGAATAATTATCATCATTATTCTATGGTTAGTCATTACAAAACTATTATACCCTGGATATCAGTGTTTATAAAAACATTTTTTAAACATTCTTTTATTTTTTTTTAAGTTTTGAGATAACAAAAACTAATATTCCTTTTTTGGTAAAACATGCCACCTCTACAAACTCACAAACCTCGCTAAGCACATCCGTACAAACACACACACCACTACTTAAAAATTGCAACCTCCATCTAGAAAAAAACTATTCTGGAGCTATATTTTGCATAGTTTCTGTTAAAGACTTTATGTTTTTTTCACTTTTCAAATGTAAAATGATATTTAACATTGGATATTCATTTTCCTGCTGCAACCTGCTGCTCCTGGGATCTTTTCCTCTCTCTCTACAGGATATGTTTTACCCCTAATTTGCATCTTGGAGTACACTGCCTTAGTAATTTGACGAAATATACTGGGAGATAAATAGGGTGTTGCCACACTGAATATGCTCTGAAAATTTTAGACTCTTGTCATCCCAACTTAGTTGCCCAGCCTGTGGAATTATGGTCAAGAAGATATGTCATGTGGGAAGCATTTTCTTAATATGTGTTGTTATCTGAAATACATATTGCGAATTGTAATTTTTCAGATTTGTTAACATACTAAAAACACTGAATACTATTTATGTATATTTGATGGTTGATATTGCCCTTAGAGTATAACCAATAAAGTGAAAAATGTTTGATGTGTGTATTTCAAATTTCAGTGGTAATAATGTGAATAAAAAGAATATCCCTTACCAACAAGGAACACCTTGTGCCAGTTGCCCTGATAACTGTGACAAAGGACTATGCAGTAAGTTTGAAATGATTAGCTTGCTATTATTTATTATAGAATTGATATTTTCTTTATATAATTTAACAAATCTCGTAAAGTAACTAATTGAAGTAACATATTTATGAAAAAGCCAAAGAAAATTCAACAAAGTCTACTTAAACATTTTACACACTGCAGTAGTCTGCATATTATTGGTAGTCTGCATATTATTGGTAATGAAAAGCATATTACCATATGCAGCATAATGGAACATTTATCATCAATGTGTTTTTGTGACTCTGCAGAGCCCGTTAACATTAACCATGCATCTTTTTGGTAAGTAGTTAAATTCTCGAAGTTCATATCACTGTACCAAAAATGGTATTTTAAAACAAACAAAACGTATAAATCTAAGGTGTGAGACCATATTATGGCTCAGTCTAAACAGGCACACTAAATATTAGTTTATTTGTGCTAATGTGCTTGTCATGCTGATTTCCTCACTTCTTTTTTATAGTATAATTAGGATCATAGTGTTTGCTTTAATAAATGATTACTTGCCCTAAAATTTCATGACAAAATTCAACCTATATACAATATTGGCTTATAGAACCTATGCACATAGTTTTGCAACAGGAGAAAATGAAATAAATATATCTCATTTAATAAATTGCCATGAATAGAAGTAAAAATAGCTTCTGGCTTTCTGCAGTTGGGAAACTTTTATTAAAATTATTATGAATGACAAAGTTGACACAACTGGGTAAGTGCTGGCCAAAAGAAGAAAGGAATGAGTTCCGGTTATTCCAGTTCCTGGCTTAAATTACTGAGCAGCTGGAGTGTCATTTCCCTTAGCTTGTGGCAGTCATGCAGAGAGACCACTCCTGAGAATTGTCAGCCTCCTATCTAATACAAGGAGTTTAATTTGAGACTTGTTAGTTTGGGGCCTTTAGGGAACATCCAAGTAGAAACATCAAAAGGAAAAGGGCATACTGTCCTTATTTTACACTTGTATCCACCTATCAAGATTATTTACTCAAAAAAAGCATTGGAATGTAAAGCCATGATGCCCAATGTGATGATTTGATGGAAACCGTCTCTATCAACATGTGCTACTAATCACAGTTTGAACCTTGAAATGTGGCTAACAAGATTAAGAAACTGTAATTTTAATTTAAATGTAAATACCTATGTGTGGCTAATGGCTCCCATATTTGGCTGTGCAGATGTAGAAAGATTTAATTACATTCATATTACTCTGCTCACTGAGGGGAAAATTAGATCAATTTACATTAGAAACGTATCACTAAATGTAGAATTTAAACAGTGATGGATTTTGATGGATTTATCAGTGAGCTCAATTAAGACACCTCTTTATCGCTTAAGATGTGAAAGACCAATTGTAGTGTTACTTGTTTGTACTAACTTGTTTGTTCCCTCCTACCCCTCCCCACACACTTTGAATGTATAGTTTTGCTGTTACTGAAGAAAATGATAATGAGGTAACTAATCTGTTTTTGTTACAGCCAATAGTTGCCAATATCAAGATCTCCTAAGTAACTGTGATTCCCTGAAGAATACAGCTGGCTGTGAACATGAGTTGCTCAAGGAAAAGTGCAAGGCTACTTGCCTATGTGAGAACAAAATTCACTGACATGCCTAGTACGCACTGTGCAGGACTACATGGATAAGAGCGGCATCATTTAGTTGACACATACCAGGGGAAAGTTGTATGTATGTTAGTTACAAATTTGATTTCAAAAAGCAATGCCTCTTCTCCCGATCTTCACAGAAATCACTTTCAGGCAATAATTTACAAAAGTAGCATAGTATATGATGACAATTTTGAACTCTGACATAAATGTAGTGCTTTATATTTAATGAACTGAACCAGGCTGAGGATTTTGAAAATTGTATAACCATAGGATTAGGTCACTAGAGCTTTGGATCAAAATGGTGAGTTACATGCTTCCTGAAATATGCTAAAGAAGAAGACTGTAACGTCATTGTCATTCCTACTACCTGATTTTTTGCTGGCATAAACAATAAACTCAAAGCTTTACATCTGCATTTGTCTTGTGACCTTTCTTTTAAAAAAATAATCAGCTTTTAGAACAAAGAATTTTCCTTAGAATTTTTAGATTAGCGTTAGCTTTGTGGGTGGAAGATCTGATCTGGTCCTTAACAGAAGTGACTAGAAAATAACCTTTATAAATGCTTTCAGATAGTAAGAAAATGTTTGCTATTATCACAGCATTCTTAAATTTTATCTAACTCTAGTGGCTGGTAAAAAGTCCAAAAAAAACAAAACAAAACAAAACTCTATACTGAAATCTTTAAAATTTAATTGCTAAGTAAGAGTTAAAACACTCGGTTGGGTGCAGTGGCTCATGCCTGTAATCGTAGCACTTTGGGAGGCTGAGATGGGCAAATCGCCTGAGTTCAGAAGTTTGAGATCAGCCTGAACAAGATGGTGAAAACTTGTCTCTGCTAAAACACATTGAAAAAAAAAAAAAATCAGCCGGGCATGAAGGCGGTTGCTTGTAATCCGATCTCAACAATGCAGGAGGCTGAGGAACCAGAATTGCTTGAACCCGGGAAGCGGAGGTTACAGTGAACAGAGACTGCGCCACTGCACTCCAGCCTGGGCAACAAAGTGAAACTCTGTCTCAAAAAAAAAAAAAAAGAGTTGAAACACTCAAAACACTTTTGCTCCCACTAAACCGAAGGGTTGTTTTAGTAACATATGTTTTGTCATATATAATTTGTATCACTAAGCTTACCTTCATTCTACAATAATAATAGTAAATTCTTTTTTTTTTTTTTTTTTTTTTTTTTTTTTTTTTTTTTTTTTTTTTTTTTTTTTTTTTTTTTTTTTTTCTTTTTCTTTTTTTTTTGAGACGGAGTTTCGCTCTTGTTACCCAGGCTGGAGTGCAATGGCGCGATCTCGGCTCACCGCAACCTCCGCCTCCTGGGTTCAAGCAATTCTCCTGCCTCAGCCTCCCGAGTAGCTGGGACTACAGGCACGTGCCACCATGCCCAGCTAATTTTTGTATTTTTAGT
>PVKV010010977.1:0-20298 GCA_004027835.1 Alouatta palliata
CGCTCCCCTGGACTCCCGCGGCAGCCTCCCCACCGCTCCCCTGGACTCCCGCAGCAGCCAGTGCCTCAGTCTCTTCTAGCTTCTTGAACATCTAAGCCTGGCCCAGTTGAGGTCTTGGCATATGGTGTTCCCTGAGCCTGGACTGTTCCTCCAGCAGCTCTTCCTAGGCTTTAGCTCAAATATCACCACCCTGGTAGACGCCTTTCCCGACCATCCTATCCAAAGGCAACATCCTGCCCCTCGCCAGCACTCCCTTATGTTTCACCCTGACCACTCCCTTTACAGCACTGACACCTCTCCTCTCATCCTGCTGACCCGCGGTCTCTCCCACCGTGTCTGAGGGCAGAGAACTTGTCTCCTCGATGCCTCCTTACTCGCTGCCACGCCCCCATGTACATGCCCGGTTCCATTCACTGAACACTTGTGAGGGAAGCACTGCTTCCAGGGATAGACGCACACAATAGTCTACAGCAGAACGCAAGCCTTTCAGACACAGATGTCAAAAACATTTCCTTTTATTCTACTAGCCCCCATTTCTCCAGGGCTCAGTAAAATCTCTCTCCTTCTGAGAAGGGACACAGGAACACATTTATTTGTTTCTGCATCCTATAACACTTCCTGGGGCAGCGTATGCTTTCAATCACTGCTCCTGAAAGACCTGACTGCACAGATGCACCAGAAGAGGTTTACAGGAACTGCTTGGGTCTCCACACAAGAGGATAAAGGGACAAGTTGGTTTTTTGTTTTCATTTTTGTTGTTTTGAGATGTAGTCTCACTCTGTTACCCAGGCTAGAGTTTAGTGGCACAATCTCAGCTCACTGCAACCTTCATTTCCTGGGTTCAAGCGATTTTCCTGCCTCAGCCTCCTGAGTAGCTGGGATTACAGCCACCTGCCACCACACCCAGCTAACTTTTTTGGTTTTTTTTTTTTGGAGACAGTTTTACTCTTGTTGCCCAGGCTGGAGTGCAATGGCATAATCTCGGCTCACTGCAACCTCCACCTCCTGGGTTTTAAGCGATTCTCTTGCCTCAGCTTCCCGAGTAGCTGAGATTACAAGCACGTGCCACCACGCCCAGCTAATTTTTGTATTTTCAGTAGAGACAGGATTTCTCCATGTTGGTCAGGCTGGTCTTAAACTCCTGACCTCAGGTGATCACCTGCCTCGGCCTCCCAAAGTGCTGGGATTACAGGCGTAAGCCACTGTGCCTGGCCATTTTTGTGTTTTTAATAGAGACAAGTTTTCACCACGTTGGCCAGGCTGGTCTCGAACTCCTGACCTCAAGTGATCTGCCTGCCTCGGCCTCCCAAAGCGTTGGAATTACAGGCATGAGCCACTGCGTCCAGCCAAGGGCCAGATTTTAAGACAGGTTGTTGGGAATAGGACCCACCTGAAAGGTAATCGGTTTTCAATCCCTCTCTTTACACCCTGCCTTCCTTCCAAAAAGACAGTGCAGTAAGACATTGACAGATGAACCAGGATAAAATGCCAGAGGAACAGGATATTGGCAGAGGGAATGTCGGAACTAAGATCTGCAGGACCATAAATTCCACTGAGTTCTCCAGGGGCCAGTAGTGAGGCTGCAGATATAAAAGGCCAGATTGTTGATGGGATTAAGAAGGTGTTCAGCATGGAAAACAGAAGTCAAAGGGGAAGGATGAGAGTGTCTTTTAACAGCTGCAGGGCTGCCACGCAGAAAAGACAGTCAACTTTCGTGTTGCTGCAAAGCCCAGAACCAGAATAACGGATGGTGACTACGACCACAGAGGCTGGCTCTAGCTGTCTGCCTCACCCAACTCTCCAGGATGGCCTGTCACCAATGGCACCAGCCTCAGGGCCTCATCGATGCCTGCCAATCTCACCATGTCTCCCAGTCCCTGCTGTCGCTCTCCACAGGGCCAGCCTCAAATCCTCCCCATGTGCAGTGACCATCAGCTGCCCTGCCCCCCATTCTACGTAGGCAAACAGTGCCCTTTCCTGGGAGACACAAGATTGGAACTCCTCCAGCTCCCATCGGCCAATCGACAACCCATGACTACAGACTCATCAACCCATGATCTGTGCTGATGCCGCCCTCTGCTGCCCACCCCCACGCTAGCCCCAGTGTTCCTTCTCCTCAGCATAAGGAGGGGTCAGCTGCACCACTCTGCCTATCCCTCCTCACCCCATCCCCACGCAAACTCGCTGCAGAGTCCTACAAGTGTGTTCTACGGGCTAGGGTGGGGATGATGAATTACAGGTCACCCAGGTGTTCCAGCTGCCTTCTCCCACACAGCTGGTATGGCAAGGGGACTTCTCATTCCCTTCCTCCACATCACCAGTTAAAGGAGGAATGGTCTCTCAACCTGGAAGCCATGCCTTCAGGATGTCTTCCTTGACCTTTCAGCTGGACAAAAGTGTGTCTAAACTCACACAGCATCCTGTGTCCATATACCAAAAGACAATCAACTTTTGTGTTGCTGCAAAGCCCAGAACACAGAATAACGGACGGTGGCTATGACCACAGAGGCTGGCTCCACCTGTCTGCCTCGCCCAGCTCTCCAGGACACCACCAGCCTCGGGGCCTCATCAATGCCTGCCAATCTCACCATGTCTCCCAGTCCATTTTGGTCCATAGCAGCTGACACACCGTCAACAAGTGTTCTATCTGCATTTCCATTTCCACGACGGAGGGCTCAGATCTGCCACGTTCACCACATCACTGCTGAGCCTGCCCCAGGGCACAGGGGCGCATGGTAGACAGGTGCTGAATAACGAGTGAGCCCCAGGACCCTGACTCCTCACCAGAGCTGGGTGGACAAGGTGCCTACACAAGGAACAGATAGACCAGGCCCCTCCTGAGGCTATTCCCCGCTGACTGTGGCACCCTGAAAGGCAGAGTGGCTGTGTGTGCAGGCTCCTGCAGCTCTGTGACAAGAGGAACCACTCTTCTTGTCTGTCTCTGGGAGGAGGAATCCTAGGCAGGCACAGGGCCCCAACAGGAACCTCAGGCTTGGAGCCGCTGTGGGCTTGCATTCATTAAGTAGAAAACTCTAAAGCACCTTCTACAACAAGGCCCAGCATTCAGGCCAAACTGGAAAACTTGTGAAACTTACCTTTTCCTTGGTTGTGTTCCAATTTGCCTTACAGACTTTTCTTCAGTGTAAAAGAGCAGACTTCTTTGCAGAGTAGAGATGAGCAGCACTTTCTGGCTGTAGTCCAGCTGCACAATGGAAGACGGCTCCTCCAACACCAGCTGGGAGTTACAGAGTCCCTGGAAGAGAAAGTCCAGTCACACCTCACATCAGCACCAGGCTAAAGAACGAACCTCCCCTAGGACATATCAGAGTCCTTCCTGCTAGCTGTGCTTAGGTCAACCTGTATCTTACCACATATGCTTTCACTCTCTGTAGATTCAGCCTCAGCCCACCGCAGTGAGATGATCTGACAGACGGGAGAATAGTCCATACTGACATCTCTCTCATGCTACATCCACTTTGACAAGAAACATTTTAAAATTTGCATAATTTTTAAAAACATGTTCTCAGTAGATACACTCTTCAGTGTGCACTGTAGCAGGCTCAGGGATGATGCAGTAAACATGTAGAGTTCCCAGAGGAATCCATAAAGATCTAAACAGAAATACGCTGCACTGTGTCTACTACTTATTCTATTACAAAACAATGGAATGGAACTTTCTATAAAATTATTGTGAACACGATCAGCTCTATAAGTTCATATTACAGTCTCCCCTCACAAAGGGTTCAAAGTAGTTTTGAAGATATTATGCCAACTGAAATACATTATGCCAACTGAAAGGGTCATAGAAAACAGGAGGTTAGAAAAAATTAAATGTTATTAAGTATATAAAATGCTATTAATGTAAAGTGATACTTTATAAGACCAACCTGGATAACACCGTGAGATCCTGTCTCTACAAATTTTTTTTTTTTTTTGAGATGGAGTCTTACTCTATGGCCAGGCTGGAGTACAGTGGCACGATCTCAGCTCACTGTAACCTCCACCTCCCAGGTTCAAGTAATTCTCCTGCCTTGGCCTCCTGAGTGGCTGGGAATACAGGTGCTCACCACTGCACCCAGCTAATTTTTTATATTTTTAGTAGGGACGGAGTTTCACCATGTTAACCAGGATGGTCTTGATCTCCTGACCTCATGATCCACCTGCCTCAGCCTCCCAAAGTGCTGTGATTATAGGCATGAGCCAGTGTGCCTGGCCCCTCAACTTTTTTAAATTAGCCAGGCATGTTGGCACGTGCCTATGGTCCCAGCTAATTGGGAGGCTGAGAGAGAAGGATCATTTAAGCCCAGGAGTTCAGGTTACAGTGAGCTGTGATCACACCACTGCATTCCAGTCTAGGTAACAGAGCGAGATTCTGTCTTTAAAACAAACAAACAAACAAAACCCCACCATATTTTCTATATAAATAAAAAGTAAAATTCTAGAAGGCATTTGACTGCTAACACAAAGCATATTTCATTGTATAAAAAAGTCTGATTCTATAAGTTACTCTTATAGAAAAGTGTCATCAGGCTGGGTGCAGTGGGTCATACCTGTAATTCCTACATTTTGGGAGGCCAAGGTTGGTGGATCACTTGAGGTCAGGTGTTCGAGACCAGCCTGGCCAACATGGTAAAACCTCGTCTCTACTAAAAATACAAAAATGGTGGCGGGCACCTATAATCTACCACTACTTGGGAGGCCGAGGCAGTGAGCCGAGATCGTGCCACTGCACTCCGGCCTGGCAACAGAGCAAGACTCCATCTCAAAATATGTGTGTGTGTGTGTGTGTGTGTATATATATATATATATATACACACACACACACACACACACACACACACACACACATACGTGTGTGTATATGTGTGTGTGCATATATATATATGAGAAAAGTTTCATCAATTATCATTATTATTATTATTATTATTTTTGAGAAGGAGTTTTACTCTTGCTGCCCAGGATGGAGTGCAATGGCATGATCTCAGCTCACGGCAACCTCTGCCTCCTAGGTTCAAGCAATTCTCCTGCCTCAGCCTCCCTAGTAGCTGGGATTACAGGCGCCCGCCACCATACCCAGCTAATTTTTTGTATTTTAGTAGAGATGGAGTTTCTCTATGTTGGCCAGGATGGTCTTGAACTCCTGACCTCAGGCGATCCGCCCGCCTCAGTCTTCCAAAGTGCTGGGATTACAGGCATGAGCCATTGCGCCTAGTCCCATTTCATCAATTATTTCAGAAATATTGCTGTAACATCACTGACATTTTGTCAGGGGAAGCAGGGAGCAGCAATCAGATTTGTTGGTAAAACTTACATACACTAAATTTCATCCTTTTTTAGGTATACAATTATACGAATTTTGACAAATTTGTAGTTATGTAACCACAACCAAAATCAAAATAAAGAAATTTCCATTACACCAAATGTTGCAAACTTTTTTTTGGACAGGTTCTGACTCGGTGGTCTAGGCTGCAGTGTAGTGATACAATCTCAACTCACTTCAATCTTCACCTCCAAGGCTCAAGTGATCCTTCCACCTCACCCTCCAGAGTAACTGGGATTACAGATGTGCACCACCATGCCTAGTTAATTTTTGTATGTTTTTTGGTAGAAATGAGGTTTTGCGGTCAGGTGCAGTGGCTCATGCCTGCAATCAATCCCAGCACTTTGGGAGGCCGAGGTGGGCGGATCACGAGGTCAGGAGATAGAGACCATCCTGGCTAACATGGTAAAACCCCGTCTCTATTAAAAATACAAAAAAGTAGCTGGGCATGGTGGCACGTGCCTGTAGTCCCAGTTACTAGGAGGCTGAGGCTAGAGAATGTTGGGATTCACTCAGGGTGGCTGGCAAAGGATTAGGGAAATATTAAGGAAAATTGTAAAATTAGTCTCAAACCTTTTAAAAAGCCAAAGGTTTTAATGAAACAAACTAAAAGCAGCCAGTTCTTACATTAAAGCTTTAAATCATAGGGTAAAAATTAAAATAATAAGCCAGGCGCGGTGGCTCACGCCTGTAATCTTAGCACTTTGCGAGGCTGAGGCCAGTGGATCATGAAGTCAGGAGTTCAAGATCAACCTGGTCATGATGGTGAACCTGTCTCTACTAGAAATATAAAAATTAGCCAGGCGCGGTGGTGGGTGCCTGTAATCCCAGCTACTCGGGAGGCTAAGGCAGAGAATTGCTTGAATCTGGGAGGCGGGGGCTGCAGTGAGCTGAGATTGCGCCACTGCACTATAGCCTGGGCAACAGAGTGAGACTCTGTCTCAAAATAATAATAATAATAATTAATAATAATAATAATAAAAGCTTCCCCAGTAAAGTCTGTTTACCCCACATCCTTTGTCCCTACTCTAATTTGTTTACTCATGTAAACTTTGTACTAAACAGCCCTCTCAAAAAAAAGTTAAAAAAATTACCCATTGTGTTTATTATAAGCCCCAAACCCAAAACGTTTTGTCATTCAAAAAACCACTCTTTTAACCATGTTAATCATCCACAAGCATGTTAACTTAAAACTCTGTTATTAAATCTATACTAAATAAACACACAAAAAAAGTTGTGGTTAGCTACAATCACCCTCTTAAAACAACTAACAACCTCCTTAGCCCACTCAAATTCACTATACTCTAGTATATAAAAACGTATTTCATTCATCCATTACTAATCAAACTCCACAAAACCCACCTCCACAAATAATAATCAACATCTCAAATAATAACTCCAACATAATCAAAATCTAGAGGAGAATCTCTTGTACCCTGGAGGTGGAGGTTGCAGTGAGTCGAGACTGCACCACTGCTCTCCAGCCTGGGCAACAGAGTGAGACTCCATCTAAAAAAAAAACCAAAGAAATGGGGTTTTGCCATGTTGCCCAGGCTGGTCTCGGACTCCTGGGCTCAAGTGATCCTCCTGTCTTGGCCTCCCAAAGTGCTGGGATTACAGGTGTGAGCCATCACGCCTGGCCAGAGGACAGGTACTTTTGTATTCTCCCTTTTGCTGGACATTGAAATACACTCAGTGGTTCTCTCAAGGAAAAGCACTTGTGTAACTACTGCAGCTGTGAGCTGAGCCAGCTGCTTTTTTCACAAAACACCATTTTTATTTGAAATGCTGTAATTATTCAAAGTTGGGTATTTAGCAGACATTTTCTGGGGGGGGGGGAAGCCTGTCACTTCAAGGAAAACAAGCAATGGTATTTGTTGCTCTCATGTGAAGACCAGCAATTTGAAGACCTGTATCTCTCCCTGTGAACTTGACATGATTCCCAATAGCTAGAGAGTTTCCTGATTACAATGATGTTTATGTTAACAAAGGTACCTTTTTGACATTGTATTAGAAAATGTATCAGCTAGAACGGTGGCTCACACCTGTAATCCCAGAATTTTGGAGGGCTGAGGTGGGCAGATCGCTTGAACCCAGATGTTCAAGACCAGCCTAGGCAACATAGTAAAACCCTGACTCCATAAAAAATACAAAAAAATCAGCCAGGCATGGTGGCATGCACCTGCAGTCACAGCTACTTGGGAGGTTGAGGTGGGAGAATCACCTGAATCTTGGAAGTCAAGGTTGCAGTGAGCCGTCACTACACTACTGTACCCCAGCCTGGGTGAGCAGTGTGAGACCATGTTTCAAAAAAAAGTGTCAACATTTGGAAGATCTGTATCACTCTGTGAATAGTATTTTCTAAGTGACCAATACATAATGCTACAAAATCCAGCATATGTAAAGTAGATTTTAATATAACAGAGCAGAAAAAATTCACCCATGTGGTCTCAGATTCCACAATTTTACTAACCTTTAGAGAAACTATCATTTGTCATTTGTAATTGTAACCTTTAAAGCAACTACCATTTGTCAAAATGAGGATATTATTAAAGAATGTCTACAATTATCTGAAAAGGTTATCAAAATATTCCTCACATTTCCAACTACATGTCTGTGTAAGGCCAGATTTTCTTTATACACTTCAATCGAAACTATGTATGGCAACAGATGGAATGCAGAATCTTCTGTTAAGCCAGACAATAAAGAGATTTGTAAAAATATAAACCAAGGCCACTCACTCTTCTCACCTGTTTTGAAAATAGAAGTATCTTCACAAAATATGTCATTTATGTTCACATATTGTGGATTTATTATTTCACTCAGTTTAACTTCTAACAAACACAGTGTACTTGGTAGATTTAACCCATATAAGCAAAAATGCTTTGGAATCCTCTTTCTAAGAGGGTAGGGGTCTTGTGACTACAAAGTTTGAGAACTACTACTAGAGAATATTTTTAATAGGTCCATCTTGGATCAGAGGGACTGAAAGTCGCTCAGCTAATAACTGCTGAATTCCTACAGTGTTCTAGGAATGAAGGCTACAGATGAGAAAAACAAAGGACTGTGCCACCAATTCAGTTTGGTTGCAGACACATAACAAAACAAATAAAACCCAGCAGATCATAAAGTGGAAAAGGCATGGGTATGGAAGCAGAGCCTCGGTTTGAAAGCAAGCCCGTGAGGTGCAAGCCTGAACCCCTGGGCTAGTTCCTGGAACTCCTGGAGCTCCAATTTCTTCATCTTCGCCGTACTGCCACCTAAACTCCTCCGTCACTTCCTGTCACATGAGGTCATCTCACACAGGCCAGGTGGTTGGCAGTGAGTCCTCCATCCATTGAAATCACTGACTTGTCCACAGTTAGGATTCGGAAGTGTTTGGCGTCATTCCTACTAACCTTTCCAGGAAGTAGGAATGATAGCAGCTTCTTTTCTAAGCAGAAGTAATACACAACAGCAAAATGAAAAAAGTGAATGTTCCAGTAGGCCAACTCCTTAGTCACAGAAGTGGAAGCTTATAAAACATAGCTATAAAAAGTAAATGTCATAAATAACAATTGAGATTATAAAGGGATGGTGATCAAGAATACAAGCTGACTAAAAATACAATTATAAACATAGTTTTTCCAAATGCAAGAAGGCATGAGCCAACAGTATTTCTGAAAATAATTTTACCTGGTCTAGATCCAGAGAAGAATAAACAATTTTGCCTTTGTCATCTCCAGAGAACAATTTCATTCCATTGGGGCTCCAAGCCAGAGCTGTAATGCTATTTTTGTGAATACCAGTGACATCAAATCTCCGAAGCTATGAATAAGGGATAAAAATATACACAAGAAAAAGAAAAGGATAAATGCTGTGAGCTGGGGCTACATGGACAAGGTATTCAATCGTTCTGAGTTACAGAAGAGCTGGTGTTCCCAATCTGGCTTTCCAAGTAGAACCCTGCACAAGGTTCCATCTGTCTAGTCACATTGAAAACCCACAGAGAGCTCACCACGAGAATATTAAGCAAAAATGAAATGACCCACATGTACTTTATGCCAAGTGTCCAACCCAGAACAGAAACGTTATCCAATTATAAACAGCACAGTGGTAAGCTTCTCTGAGCATAAACTTGCTCAGCAGATGAGGATTTCTCATATTAAAGATCCATGAGAATTTACCAAGAAGTCAGCAAGTGCTAAGACCATTAGTACTCACCTGTTTATTTCTCCCTGGCAACGAAGACACAAGCTGAAAAATTGCAACCCTGCCAGAGGCTGTGCCTGCTGCCACCAGGTCATCAAAGCAGCTCAGCAACTTCACCACAGTGATAGATTCCGTCTTCCCCTACGAGACGAAACATTGAAAACAAGCGAATCTGTAACTATGCAGGCTTCAAAAATGTAAAACGAGGACATTACCAAAGAAGTGAAAAACTTCATCAGGCTGCAGCCCATACATATTCTTCACTGAAAAGGTATATGAATCAGAAAGACAATTACATCTGTTAAAAAAAATAATAATAAAAATAAAAACAGGGCTGGGCATGGTGGCTCACACCTGTAATCCCAGCACTTCCGGAGGCCAAGGCGGGTGGATTACCTGAGGTCAGGAGTTTGAGACCAGCCTGGCCAACATGGTGAAACTCCATCTCTACTAAAAATACAAAAATTAGCCGGATGTGGGGGCGCATGCCTGTAATCCAGCTATTTAGGAGGCTGAGGCAGAAAGAATTGCTTGAACCCAGGAGGCATAGGTTGTAGTGAGCCAAGTTCACCCACTGCACTCCAATCTGGGCGACAGAGCTAGATTCCATCTCAAAACAAAACAAAACAAACAACAACAGAAACCAAAACCAAAACCAAATATACCTATGCAGGAGTGCAGTGGTGAAATCACAGTTTACTTCAGCCTCAACCTCCTAGCCTCAAGCAATCCTCCTGCCTCAGCCTCCCGAATAGCTGGGACTACAGATGTATGCCCCACACCCAGCTAATTTTTATTAAAAAAATTTTTTTTTGAGATGGAGGACTTTTTAGTAGAGATGGGGTTTTACCATGTTGGCCAGGATGGTCTTGATCTCTTGACCTCGAGATCCACCCACCTCGGCCTTCCAAAGTGCTGGGATTACAGGCATGAGCCACTGTGCCTGGCCTAATTTTTAAATTTTTTTCTAGAGACTAGAGACAAGGTCTCACTATATTGCCCAGGCTGATCTTGGTCTGGACAGAAGGGATCCTTCCGCCTCGGCCTCCCAAAGTGCTGGGATCATAGGCGTGAGCCACTGTGCACTGCTCTCATCCCCCAATATTTTAATGTTAAAATACACATAACATAAAATTACCATGATTCCTTTTTTAAGTATACATTTCAGTGGTATTCAATACATTCATAATGCTACGTAATCATCACCAGCATCCATCTCCAGGACTATTTAATCTTGTAAAACTGAAACTGTACCTATTAAACAATAATTCCCCATTCATCCCTCCTCCCAACCCCTAGCAACCACCATTCTACTTTCTGTCTTTATGATTTTGACTACTCTTTGTTTTTTAATCTCCTTAAATTCCTTTTACCATGATTTGGACTACTCTGAGTACCTCCTATAAATGGAACCATACAGCATTTTTCTTGTTTATGACTGGCTTATTTCCTCAACACAGTATCTTCAAGGTTCATCCATGTTGTATCATGTATCAGACCTCCTTCCTTTTTAAGGCAGTAATATTCTTGGCCGGGCGTGGTGGCCCATGCCTGTAATCCAAGCACTTTGGAGGCCAAGACGGGCGGATCACCTGAGGTCGGGAGTTCAAGACCATCCTGACCAACATGGTGAAACCTTGTCTTTAAAAAAAAAAAAGTAATATTCTTATATGTATACACGACATTTTGCTTATCCATTCATCCACTGATGGACACACTTGAGTTGCTTCCCCATTTTAACTACTATGAATAAGGATTCTATGAATATGGATATACAAACATTTCTTTGAGATATTGCTTTCAATTATCCTAGGTACATACCCTACCCAGGACTGATTTTAGGTATCATATGGTAATTCTATTTTTAATTTTTTGAGCGACCACCATGTTTTCTAGTAGTGGCTACATCACCTTATATTCCTACGAACAATGCACCAGGGTTCCAATTTCTCACATCCTCATCAACACTTGTTATGTTTTTCTTGACAGTAGCCATCCTAATGGGTGTGAGGTATAGTTTTGACTTGCGTTGCCCTGATAATTAGTGATGTTTATCTTTTCACGTGCTTATTGGCCATTTGTTTACCTTCTCTGGAGAAACATAGATATTCAAGTCCTTTACCCATTGTTGAATTGGTTTTTTTTTTGAGATGGAGTCTCGCTCTGTCACCCAGGCTGGAGTGCAATGGCACAACCTTGGCTCACGGCAACCTCCACTTGCCAGGTTCAAGCAATTCTTGTGCTTCAGCCTCCCACTCAGCTGGGATTACAGGTGTGTGCCACCATGCTTGGATAATTTTTGTATTTTTAATAGAGACGGGGTTTCACCATGTTGGCCAGGCTGATCTCAAACTCCTGACCTCAAGTGATCTGCCTGCCTCAGCCTCCCAAAGTGTTGGGATTACAGGCATGAGCCACTGCACCTGGTCTCATTGTTGAGTTTTAAGAGTTCCCGATATATCCTGAATATTAATCCCTTATCAGATATGTGATTTGCAAATATTTTCTCCCATTCGGTGGGTTGTCTTTTTACTGTTGGTAGTGTTTTTGATGTACAAAAATGTTTAAGTTTTCATGAAGTGCAGTTTGCCCATTTTTCCATGTTGCTGTCTTTGATGTCATATGCAATAAATCACTGTCAAATCCAATGTTGCCACGCTTTTGTCCCATGTTTTCTTCTAAAAGTTTCACTGTTTTAGTTCTTACATTTAGGTCTTTAATCATTTTGAGTTAATTTTTTTTTTTTTTTGAAACAGGGTCTCCCTCTCTTGCCCAGGCTGGAGGGCAGTTACACGATTTTGGTTCACTGCTACCTCCGTCTCCTGGGTTCAATGATTCTTGTGCCTCAACCTCCCAAGTAGCTAAGATTACAGGGGTGCGCTACCATACCCTGCTAAGTTTTTGTATTTTTAGTAGAGATGGGATTTCCCCATATTGGCCAAGCTGGTCTCGAACTCCTGGCCTCAAGTGATCCACCTGCCTCGGCCTCCCAAAGTGCTGGGATTACAGGTATGAGCCACCAGGGCTGGTCATTTTGAGTTAATTTTTGAATGTAATATTAGATAAGGGTCCAACTTCATTCTTTTGCATGTGAATATCCAGTTTCCCCAGTACCATTTGTTGGAAAGACTGTCCTTTCCCTGTGGAACAATCTTCACGTCCTTATCACAAATCACTTGACTGGGCCAGATGCAGTAGCTCATGCCTATAATCCCAGCACTTTGGGAGGCCAATACAGGTGAAATCACTTGAGGTCAGGAGTTCGAGACCAGCCTGGCTAACACGAAATCCTGTCTCTACTAAAAATACAAAAATTAGCCAGGTGCGGTGGTACATGTCTGTAGTCCTGGCTACTCGGGAGGCTGAGGCAGGAGAATCACCTGAACCCAGGAGGTGGAGGCTGCAGTGAGCCAAGATCTTGCCACTGCACTGCAGCCTGGGCGACAGAGCGAGAGTCAATCTCAAAAAAAAAAAAAAAAAAAAATCACTTAACTGTATAAGAGGGTTTCTCAGTTCTCTATTCATTTCATTGGTCTATACGTCAATTTTTATGTATCACGCTGTTTTCTTCTTATTATTCCTTCATACCACAGCCAACTCCAACACATTCTTTTAATGACTGCAGTTTTCTAGTAAGTTTTACGTTCAGGAAGTGTGAGATCTCCAGCTTTTTCTTTTCCAGGTTTGTTGGAGCTTTTCAGGGTCTCCTGAGATCCCATATGAATTTTAGAATAAGTTTTTATATTCTAAAACTCCCAAAGCAAAACCATGGCTTGAGAGTGTGACAGCAATTGTACTGAATTAACTTATAAATTACTTTGGGTAATATGGACAGCTTAACAATAGTAAGTCAGCCTAGATGGGGTGGCTGATGCCTGTAATCCCACCATTTTGGGAGGCCAAGGCAGGAGGATCACTTGAGTCCAGGAGTTTGAGACCAACCTGAGCAACATAGTGAGACCCCACCTCTACAAAAAAAAAAAAAAAAAAGCCTTAATTGCTTTAATTTTCCAGGGCTTAAAGTCAAAAAAAAAAAAAAAAGAAAAGAAAGAAAAAAATAGCCAGGCATAGTGGTGAATGCCTGTAGTCCTAGCTACTTGGGAGACTGAGGCAGGAGGATCGCTTGAGCCTAGGAGATTGAGGCTGCAGTGAGCTGTGATTGTGCCACTACACTTCAGCCTGGATGATAGGGCAAGATCCTGTCTCCAAGAAACAAACAAACACACAATATTAATGTGTAAATATTGTGTTTCTATTTATCTATGACTTTAAATTCTTTCAGCAATGTTTCATGTTTCATTGTATCAGTCACCTCCTTGGTTATTCTTTTTAATGCTATTTTAAGTGGAATTTTCCTCTTGATTTCTTTTACATATTATTCATTGTTGGTGTTTAGAAATGCAACTGATTTTAGTGCATTGACTTTGTATGCTGCTACTATGCCAGTTTCATGTATTAGTTCACACAAATTTTTGTGGAATCTTCAGGGTTTTCTACATATAAGATCATGTCATCTGCAAACAGAGATACTTTTACTTTTTCCTCCCCAATATTGATGCCTCTTAATTCTTTTTCTTGCCTAATGACTCTGGCTAAAATTTCCAGCACTGGGTCAAAGTGACAAAAGCATGCATTTTGCCTTGTTTCTGATCTTACAAGAAAAGCTTTCAGCTTTTTACCCTTATGTATGGTTGTTAACTTTTTTTAATATATGGCTTTTATTATGTTGGGGTAGTTTCTATTCCCATTTTGTTGAGTATTTTCACCATGAAATGTGTTGAATTTTGTCAAATGCTTTTCATGCATTAGTGGAGTTGACCATGTGGTTCTGTCCCTCATTTTGTTAAAACAGTGTATTAGGTAACTGACTTTCCTATGCTGAACCATCCTTGCATTCCAGGAATATATCCTGCTTTGATCATGATGTATAATCCTTTTATTATGCTGCTGAATTTGATTTGCTAGTATTTTCTTGAAGATTTTTCTGGTGTGTTCATGTTCATGAGGGATACTGGTGTGTACTTTTCTTGTGGTATCTTTTCTAGTTTTGTTATGAGTGTAATTCTAGCCTCATTGAGTGAATTGAGTATTCCCTCCTCTTCAACTGTTTGAAAAAGTTTGAGAAGAAATAGTGTTAGTTCTTCTTTAAATGCTTGGTTAAATTCACTGGTGAAGCCATCGTATCTAGAGCTTTTCTTTACAAGGAGAGTTTTTATTATTAATTCTATCTTCTTACTAGTTATAGATCTACTCAGGTTTTCTATTTCTTCATGGTTTAGTCTCAGTGAGTTTTGTGTTTGTAGTGTTTTGTCCATCTAATCTAGGTTACCCAGTTTGTTGGTATTCAATAGATCACCGTCCTGTCATACTCCTTTTTATTTCTGTTGAATCAATAGTAAAGGTCTACTATGTTTCTGGTTTTAATAATTTCTGTCTTCTCTCATTTCTTCTTGGTCCATCTGGCTAAAGGTTTGTCAATTTTGTTGATCTTTACAAAAATTCAAATTCAACTTTTGGTTTCACTGATTTTCCCTATTGTTTTCTAGTCTCTATTTCCTTTACCTCTGTTCTAATCTTATTTCCTTCCTTTTGCTAGTTTTTAGATTAGTTTTTCTTCCTTTTCTAGTTCCTTAAATTGTAAAGTTTAGGTTGTTGAGATTTTTCTTATTTTTTAATGTATGCATTTAAAGCTATAAATTTCCCCCTCTGCACTGTTTTCACTGTCCTGTAAATTTTGGTATGTGTGTTTTAGTTGTCATTCATCTTTAAGTACTTTTTAAATTTCCCTTGTAATTTATTTATCCATTGGTTGTTTAAGAATATATGGTTAATTTACACAAATTTGTGAATTCTGCAATTTTCCTTCCGTTTCTGATTTCTAACTTTATCCTGTTATGGATGCAATGAGAAGATGCTTTGTATATCTTTTAAAATCTACTGACATTTAATTTGTGGCTTAACATATGGTCTGTCCTGGAAAACATCCATGTACATTTGAGAACATGTATGCTATTGTTATTGGGTAGAGTGTTCTATAATTGTCTGCTATATCTAGTTGGTCTATCATGTAAAGTTTCCTTATTTTTCTATCCATTATTGATATTGGGATATTAAAATTTCCAACTTTTACTGTAGAACTATTTCTTTCTGCAATTCTTTAACTCTCTTTGTCTGATATTAGAATATCAGGAGTTCAAGACCAGCCTGAGGCAACATGGTGAAACCAGGTTGTGGTGAATAGCCACCCCGATCTCTTCATTACTGTTTGCATGGAATATCTTTTTCTATCCTTTCACCAGCAACATCTGGATCTAAAATAAGTCTCTTATACACAGCATATAGTCAGACTTTTTTTTTTTTTTTTTGATGGAGTTTTGCTCTTGTTGCCCAGGTTGGAGTGCAATGGTACAATCTCAGCTCACTGTGACCTCCATCTTGCAAGTTCAAGCAATTCTCCTGCCCCAGCCTTCTGAGTAGCTGGGATTACAGGCTTGCACCACCACACCCAGCTAATTTTTGTATTTTTAGTAGAGACAGGGTTTCACCATGTTGCCCAGGCTAGTCTCAAACTTCTCACCTCAGGTGATCCACCTGCCTTGGCCTCCCAAAGTACTGCGATTACAGGCGTGAGCCACCGTACCCAGACCAGATTGTTTTTAAAATCCATTTTAACAATCTTTGTCTTTTGATTGGAGAGTTTAATCCATTTACATTTAAGGTATTAACTAATAAAGAGGGACTTATTTCTGTCCTTTTGTTCTTTATTTTGTATATGCCTTACGGTTTTTGTCCTAGTTTCCTGCATTACTGTCTACTCTTGTGATCAGTTGGTTTTTGGGGGGTACATTAAAATATTTAACTTCTCATTTCTTTTTGTGTATATTCTACAGTGATTGTCTCTGTCATTACCATGGGGATTACATTTAACATCCTAAAGTTATAACACTAATTTAAATTTCTATCAGCTTAATTTCAATAACATAGAAAAACTCTGTTTCATTACAGCTTGGTCCTCAACCTTTTTGCTTATTGTTACCACAAAATTATACCTTTACAAATAGTGTGACCCAAACCATGAAGCAAATAATTAAATGCTTTAAAATTATTTTACTAAAAAAATTATTTTAAATTATGTAGAAAACAAAACATGGGCCAGGTGCAGTGGCTCACACCTATAATCCCAGCACCTTGGGAGGCCGAATCACCTGAGGTTGGGAGTTTGACACCAACCTAATCAACATGGTGAAACCCTACCTCTACTAAAAATACAAAAATTAGCCGGGTGTGGTGGCACACACCTGTAATCCCAGCTACTTGGGAGACTGAGGCAGGAGAATCACTTGAACCTGGGAGGCGGAGGTTGCAGTGAGCCGATATCATGCCACTGTACTCCAGCCTGGGCAACAGAGCAAGACTCCATCTCAAAAAAAAAAAAAAAGAAAACAAAACAAAATGTGGATTTACAAACCAACACTACAATACTATTAGCTTTTAGACTATTTAAAAAAAAAAACAACGTGTTGGTCTCTTACATCAGGTAGAAAACAAAAATGCAATTATAAACCATTGTTACAGTAATATTAGCTTTTATAATTGCCCATATCCTTCACTTTTTTTTTTTTTTTAACACTCTGAATGTATCAGCCCACCATATTCTGGCCTCCAAACTTTGTTTTTGTTTGTTGTTTTTTGCTTTTTGAGACGGATTCTCGCTCTGTCGTCCAGACTGGAGTGCAGTGGCCTAATCTCAGCTCACTGTAACCTCTGCCTCCCAGGTTCAAGTGATCCTTGTGCCTCAGCCACCCAGGTGGCTAGGATTACAGGCACGTGCACCACCATACCCAGCTAATTTTTGTATTTTTAGAGATAGAGTTTCACCATGTAGGCCAGGTTGATCTCAAATTCCTGCCCTCCAGAGATCCACCTGTCTCGGCCTCCCAAAGTGCCGGGATTATGAATGTGAGCCACTGCACCTGGCCCCTCCAAATATTTTGATGAGAAATCTGCTTATAATCTTATTGGGGGTCGCTTGTATATGATGAGGCATCTCTCTCTTGCTTCTCTGAATTTTTTTTTTAGTCAGCTTCCTCATATTGAATCTGTTTTTGAGACAGGATCTTACTTTGTTGGCCAGGCTGGAGTGCAGTGGCTCAATCAAAGCTCACTGCAGCCTTGATCTTCCAGCCTCAAGCAATTTTCCCACCTTAGCCTCCCCAGGATCTGGAACTATAGGCAAACGTCACCTTGCCCGGCTAATTTTTTTGATTTTCAGTAGAGATGAGGTCTTGCTATATTTCCCAGGCTGAACTCAAACTCAAGTGATCCTCCTACCTTATCCTCCCAAAGTGCTGGGATTACAGGTGTGAGCCACTGAATCCAGCCTGAAGATTCTTTGATTTTCACTTTTGGGAGTTTGATTGTAACGTGTCTCGGTGTGGGTCTTTGAGTTTATCTTACTTGGAGTTCATTGAACTTCCTGGATGTTTATATCCATGTCTCTTGACAAATCTGGGAAGTTTCCAGATACTATTTCTTCAAATACTCTCTCTCCCCCTTTCTTTTTCTTCTATAACTCCCATAAATCATATGTTAGTCTGCTTGATGATGTCCCCCAGGTCCCTTAGGCTCTGTTCGTGTTTCTTCAAACATTCTTCTGTTTCTCAGACTTGATAATTTTCGTATCTTATCTTCAAACTCATCAGCCTGCTCAAATCTGCCTTTGAATCCCTCCAGCGAATTTCTCATTTCAGTTTTTGCATTTTTCAGTTCCAGAATTATTTTCAGTTTCTTTTTAGGGTTTCTATCTCTTTACTGATATTTACATTTCATTCATGTACTGTTTTCCTTTTTCTTTCTTTCTTTTTTTTTTTTTAAAGACGGGGTTTCATCAGGTTGGTCAGGCTAGTCTTGAACTCCCAACCTCAGGTGATCCGCCCGCCTTGGCCTCCAAAGTGCTTGAATTACAGGCGTGAGCCACCGCACCAGGCCCCTTTTTCTTTCTTTTTTTGTTTTTAGAGTTTCTCTCTGTTGCCCAGGCTGGAGTCCAGTGGCACGATCTTGGCTCATTGCAACCTCCATCTCCTAGGTACAAGCGATTCTCCTGCCTCAGCCTCCTGAGTAGCTGGGACTACAGGCTTGTGACACCATGCCCAGCTGATTTTTGTCTTTTTTAGTAGAGATGGGGTTTCAACATGTTGGCCAGGCTGGTCTTGAACTCCTGGCCTCAAGTGATCTGCCTGCCTCAGCCTCCCAATGTGCTGAGATTACAAGCATAAACAACCACACCCAGCTTTCATACACTGTTTTACGTTTCTCCACATCTTCTTTACTTTATTTATCTTTTTGAGAAGGAGTCTGACTCTTGCCCAGGCTGGAGTGCAGTGGCATGATCTTGGCTCACTGCAACCTCCACCTCCTGGGTTCATGCGATTCTCCCTGAGGTGCCTCAGCCTCCCAAGCAGCTGGGATTACCGGCGCACACCACCACACCCAGCTAGTTTTTGTATTTTTAGTAGAGACAGGGTTTCACCATGTTGGCCAGGCTGTTCTCAAACTCCTGACCTTGTGATCTGCCTGCCTCAGGCTCCCAAAGTGCTGGGATTATAGGTGCGAGCCACTGCACCCAGCCCCACACCTTCTTTAGTTTTTTGAGTATCTTTAAGACAGTTGTTTTAAAATCTTTGTCTAGTAGGCCTACTATGTGATCTCAGGAACAGTTTCAGTTGGTTTATTTTTTTCCTTGGAAGACGATACTTTCTGTTTCTCTGTGTGCCTCACAATTTCTTTTGATAAAAACTAAACATCTGAATCTAATAATGTGGTAATTCAGAAAATCAGATCCCCCCTTTCCAAGTTTACTGGGTTTTGTTATTCTGTCTGTGTGTGTGTGTGATTCTTTTTGATTACTGCAGGCTGTCTGTGCCAAAGATCAGTCTAGGATATAAACTTGGGGTCTTCTCAGGTCTTTTCTGTGCCTAACCCTTTTCCTAGGCATGCACAGTCACTTCTTAATTTTCTCCCTTATATGTAGTTGTTTTTCGATGTAGTATTCTCTAATATCTGGCTCCCAAATGGGAAAAAAGAAACGTGAAGCAAGAGAGCAGGATCATTAGCTCTTTAAATCCCCTGGAAGTCATGTCCATTGGAGGGGGACAAACTTGAAAACAATGAGAGAGGTGTAACCAATGGCCACACATTTCTTTGACTGCACCTCTATAATCAGAAGTAGCAATCAGGAGTCAGAGCACAGACCCCAAATATTTAGAGACAGGATGCTTTTTGCCTATTCTGGCTCCCACAAGCTGTGTGCAAGCTCTAGGAACATCTGCATAGCTGCCTTCCACAGAATTGGGGTTGGGGAGTGCATAGCTGCTACTGTGCTAAGAGTTGAAATTGACCAAAATTAACCACAATTTGCCATCCAAGCCTTCTGTAGAAGTCGTAAGCCTCAATAGACTTCCGAGTTCCACAAGAGTTGCATCAGACAGATCCTGCCAGTAAAACAGATGTCTAGGTGTAAAGACAGATTATTAGTGCTTCCTCTTCCACCATTTTCGCCAAATACTCTCCTTCCTTTCTAGGTTTTTAATCTTTGAAATGAAAACACAAAAACAAAAACAAAAAACCCCACCTCATTTCTAATGAAAAAAATGTTGATCAATCAAGTATAAATATACTGAGCTCTTATTAAAAGACTGGCTGGGTGCAATGGCTCAATGCCTGTAACCCCAGCACATTGGGAGGCCAAGGTGGGCAGATCACCTGAGGTCAGGAGTTCAAGAGCAGCG
>PVKV010010977.1:26669-73135 GCA_004027835.1 Alouatta palliata
AAGCAATTCTCCTGCCTCAGCCTCCCGAGTAGCTGGGACTACAGGCACGTGCCACCATGCCCAGCTAATTTTTTGTATTTTTAGTAGAGACAGGGTTTCACCATGTTGACCAGGATGGTCTCGATCTCTTGACCTCGTGATCCACCCGCCTCGGCCTCCCAAAGTGCTGGGATTACAGGCGTGAGCCACCGCGCCCGGCTTTTTTTTAAAGATGGGGTTTCACCATGATGGCCAGGCTGGTCTTGAACTCCTGACCTCAGGTGATCCACCCACCTCGGCCTCTCAAAGTGCTAGGATTACAGGCGTGAGCCACCATGCCCGGCCTCTGGAATAATTTTCTTAACTCCATAGAACAAAATGAAGTAGGGAATATCCAGTTGTTGAAGGAAGAAGCCTACAGCCAGGGATTCTATCGTAAGAGAAGATCTAAAGGAGAAAGAGACAAGGCAAATACCCTGTAAAGGAAACAATTACACTGCCAGCAGAATCTCAGCAGTCAAGAGATAGTGGCATTAACGCTTTAAAGTGCTCAGACAAAATAACTATATGAAGTGAGGTAGGGATCCAGTTTCATTTTTCTCCCTATTTATATCCAACTGTCCTGCACCATTTATTCAAAAAGACTTTGTTGTATCACCTTTGCAGTTACTCAAGTAACCATATACATATGGGTCTTCTAACTTCTCTAATCTGTTCCAATGATCTGTGTATCTTTGCTTATGCTAATATCACACTGCCTTAATTACTGGTTTTATGTCTTGTTTCTCAAGAGCAACTTCTCCCATTTGCTTCCTCTTTTCCACTAGTATGACTATGCCACCCATTATAATTTCATATGCATTTTAAAATCAATCTTTTTATTTACTTATTTATTGAGATGGAGACTTGCTCTGTCTTATTTATTTATTTATTGAGATAGAGACTTGCTCTATCACCCAGGCTGTAGTGCAGTGTCATAATCCTGGCTCACTGCAACCTCCACCTCCTGCGTTCAAACGATTCTCCTGCCTCAGCCTCCCAAGTAGTTGGAATTACTGGTGTGCACCACCATGCCCAGCTAATTTTTGTATTTTTATTATTTATTTATTTTTTTGAGATGGAGTTTCACTCTTGTCGCCCAGGCTGGAGTGCAATGGGGCGATCTCAGCTCACTGCAACCTCCACCTCCCAGGTTCAAGCAATTCTCCTGTCTCAGCCTCCTGAGTAGCTGGGACTACAGGCATGTGCCACCATGCTGGCTAATTTTTGTATTTTTAGTAGAGACGGGGTTTCACCGTATTGGCCAGGCTGGTCTCGAACTCCTGACCTCAAGTGATCCGCCCACCTCGGCCTTCCAAAGTGCTGGGATTACAGGTATGAGCCACCACACCTGGCCAGCTTGTTTTCTAAAATTAACATCTAAAAAAAACTGTTGGAAAAAAGTTGAACTTAGGTAAATTTAGGAGAATGGACATCTAATAAAATGTTTTTTTTTTTTTTTTTTTTTTTTACTAAGAGTCACTACTAAACATTTGAAAGTGAATTTTCCAACAACCAATGAATCCATTACCATACAGTGAAGCCCTGTATGGTAATATTACCAACAAACCAGAACAAAGATATCACAGGCTCCTAATCACTGGGCCTAAGAGTTACTCCCACAGGGAAAGACAGTGGGAAGGCACTGGGCAAATGCACCTTGGCTGCTATGGTGAGACAAAAACTCATTTCTGCAACCCTTTAAAGTATATCTATAAAGTGTAAGTCAATGAAACATTCGTAACATTCCAAAGCATGACTTTCTGAATGCAAAATATCCAAGACATGTTTCAGGCTCAGGGCCTTTCCCTTCCGCCTTCTTAGAATACAGATATGTCAGCATGACGTGCTGGTCCCACTCTGTAGGTCTTTGTTCAACTGTCACCTTCTCAGTCAGACCTTCCTTGGAATTCCATTTAAAACTGCAACCACCTGGCTGGGCCCGGTGGCTTGCACCTGTAACCCCAGCACTTTGGGAGGCTGAGGCAGGTGGATCACCTGAGGGCCAGAGTTCAAGACCAGCCTGGCCAACATGGCGAAACCCTGTCTTTACTAAAAATACAAAAATTATCCGGGCGTGGTGGCATATGCCTGTAATCCCGGCTACTTGGGAGGCTGAGGCAGGAGAATCACTTGAACTTGGGAGGCGGAGGTTGCAGTGAGCCGAGATCGAGCCACTGCCCTCCAGCCTGGTAACACAGTGAGATTCCATCTCAAAAAAAAAAAAAAACTGCGACCACCCTACTTGGCACTCCTTGTCCCCTTCTCTGTTTATTTTCCCCTTGGCACTTCCCATCATCTTGTTTATTTGTTTATATATCTGGTAGACTTCTCTTACTTTTCTGCTTCTCCCTGTTAGACTGTAAGCATCGAGAGGTAAAGACTGCTTACTGTGTTCTTTACCACAGCTCCAGGACCTAAAATGGGACAGGCACATACTGAGCACTCGATAAATACTTGCTGAATGAATTCACGGAAGAGTTGCAGAAATGCCAACTAATACAGCATTTCACCACCACGTATCATGCTGTGGTTTGAGCAAAGACAGCTCTGAAGGCAAATCCATGAAATCTCATTAGTTTGTTGAATGCTAAGGAAAAGAGATCATATGTTTAACTTCAAAACAGAAAATTAGAAACTCCGGTCAAGTAGTCTTTTTGGTCTATGCTTACACATGTCAGACCCATATATTTAACACATTTCTAACATTTTTGTACTTGTTATTAGCTCCTTGTAACATTTCTCAGTGCTTTTGGCACTAGGTAGGAAGAATCTGTGCTTCCATCTGCCCTCTCCCACTAACTTCTGTAGAAAAAATGGTTTCCAAAGCAAGGAAACACATGCAAGGATATATTTACCACATAAAAGGTCTGCTTTCCTCTTTAGGAAACATAACTTCATTTAAAAACATAATCTTTCAATCATGCCATACATGGATGTGAATGTAAACTTTTTATTTATCTTCCCATAATATCTCACATTTTCCCTAAACTACCTAATGCATCTTTAACTTTTCACGTGGACTTTCCAAAGAGACCATGGATCTATATTCTATTACCCTTGAAATCCATAGACTGTATGGACGGCCTGCCTGCTCTCATAGGAAGTAAGCACAATAGTTAGGCAATCAGAGACATGTGCCTTAAAGCAGGAATCTTACAACTTGATCTATAAACCATGGGGATTGTACCAAATGATTCTAAGACCCAGCCAGCTCTCGTGACGAAAACAACAACAACAACAACATATTTAATTCACCTCTGGGAATAAACAACTAATAATTGGGAGTCAAAGCTCAAACCAAATCTTAGTGTTGTTGTGTTTATGTGTGTAATATGTACCAAAAATTTCTAGTAATTCCACAGTAAAGTTAAAAAAATACATAATTCCCTTTCACTCTTCTTCCCTCAGCTCATCCCATTCTCAATCCCTACCTAGAGTTAAGTAATCACCGTGAAAATGCCTTCAGACCTTTTCCTATGTGCTTACCTACAGATATGCAGATTACCTAGACATGTGATCCAAACTCTAATCTTCTCACTCTAAATTCTACATTCTTGCCCAAAGTAAAATTTTATTTATTTTTGAGATGTAGTCTTGCTCCATCACCCAGGCTGGAGTGCAATGGCACGATCCTGACTCACTGCAATCTCCACCTACTGGGTTCAAGTGATTCTCCAGCCTCAGCCTCCCGAGTAGCTGGAACTACAGGTATGCACCACGTCCCATTAATTTTTGTATTTTTAGTAGAGACGGGATTTTGCCATATTGCTCAGACTGGTCTCGAACTCCTGAGCTCAAAATGATCTGCCTGCCTTGGCCTACCAAACTGCTGGTACTACAGGCATGAGCCACCGTGCCTGGCCAAGAAATTTTATTTTATACTTCCCTTGTGATTCTCCACAATTATAAGTTTTATATTCTATATACAATGGGTGCTCAAAAAATGCTGTTGATACTCAGAGCTACCAAGTGTGGATTTTGGCCCAAGTAAAATATATTTTTTTCCAAATGTTGATATTTCAGATTTAAAAAGTTTTTGTGGGTACACAGTAGGCATATGTATTTATGGGGTGAAACACATTTTCTAAAGGTCTTCCAGTAAAGGATAACCAGCTAACTTTTTTTTTTTTTGAGACAGAGTCTAGCACTGTCATCCAGGCGGGAGTGCAATGGTGTGATCTTGGCTCACTGCAATCTCTGCCTCCTCGGTTCACGCGATTCTCCTGCCTCAGCTTCCTGAGTAGCTGGGATTACAGCCACACATCACCATGCCTGGCTAATTTTTTGTATTTTTAGCAGAGATGGGGCTTCACTATGTTGCCCAGACTGGTCTCAAATTCCTGACCTCGTGATCCACCCTCCTCGGTCTTTTTGTTTTGTTTTGTTTTGAGGTAGGGTCTCACTTTGTTGCCAAGGGTAGAGTGCAGTGGCTCGATCTTGGCTGACTACAGTCTCGACCTCCTGGGCTCAAGTGATCCTCCTACCTCAGCCTCCTGAGTAGCTGGGACTACAGGCACATGGCATCACATCTAGATAATTTTTGTATTCTTTTGTAGAGACAGGGGTCTCACCGTATTTCCAAGGCTAGTCTCGAACTCCTGAGCTCACGTTATCTGCCCACCTTGGGCTCCCAAAGTGCTGGGATTACAAGTGTGCACCACCGTGCCTGGAGCAGCTAAAATCTTTACACAGGATTCTCCCAGAGTCCCCTTCTATGTTGCTGGATACAGTAATTTGTACCAGCTTACCCCAAACTCTGGTAGACCCTATGGATGCTGTTCTACCATGTCACATTCCTTCAAAGCTCATGGGACTCATCACATCTGCTGTGGTTTGGATGTGGTTTGTACTTGCCAAAATTTATGTTGAAGTTTGATTCCCAAAGTGGCAGTGCTAGGAGATGGGTCCTAGGAGGTGTTTGGGCCATTGTGGTAGATCCCTCATGAATAGATTAATGCCCTCCCTTGTGGGTAAATGATTGCTCACTCTCCAAGGACTGGATTAGTTTCCAAAACAGCAGGTTGTTAAAAAGAGTCTGGCTTCCTTGAACAAGGATGGCACACAAATTTTTGAAGCATTCCATATTAAAAAAAAAAAAAAAAAAAAGAGCTGGACACAGTAGCTCACACCTGTAATCCTGCACTTTGGGAGGCTGAGGCAGGTGGATCACCTGAGGTCAGGAGTTTGAGACCAGCCTGGCCAGCATGGTGAAACCCTGTCTGTACTAATAATATAAAAATTTGCCAGATGTGATGGTATATGCCTATAACCCCAGCGACTTGGGAGGCTCAGGCAGGATAATCGCTGGAACCCAGGAGGCAGACGTTGCAGTGAGCCAAGAGTGCACCATTGCACTCCAGCCAGGGCAACAAGAGTGAAACTCCATCTCAAAAAAAAAAAGGAAAGAAAGGAAAAATGAGTCTGGTCTCAGTCTTGCTTCCTCTCGTCATGTGATCTCTTGACACACACCCGGTCCCCTACCAATTCCCACCATGAGTGGAAGCAGCATGAGGTCCCCACCAGATGCAGCTGCCTAATCTTGGACTTTCCAGCTACAGAACTGTGCGCCAAATAAATCTCTTTTAAAAAAAAAAAACAACAACAAAAACAACTACCAGCTTCAGGTATTCTGTTACAGGAAAACAAAACAAAGATAATAAGATAAATAGAAAACTAATCATTGGTTAAACTGTAAAATTAGCCATCAGATGTAATTTGTAGTTTCATTCTGCAGAGCAATAAACTTCTTTAACTTTAGTATTTTTTTTTTTCAGATTGGCGACTAAAAATATTTAAATAGTTATATAGTTTTTTAAAAAAGACTATACAGGGCTGGGCATGGTAGCTTATGTTTGTAATCCCAACACTTTGGGAGGCCGAGGCGGGTGGACCACTTGAGGTGAGGCGTTCGAATCCAGCCTAGCCAACATGGTGAAACCCTGTCTATACTAAAAATAAAAAATAAGCCAGGTGAGGTGGTGGGCACCAGTAATTCCAGCTATTCAGGAGGCTGAAGCAGAAGAATCACTTGAACCCAGTAGGTGAAGATTGCAGTGAGCTGAGATTGAGTCACTGCACCCCAGCCTGGGCGACAGAATGAGACTCCATCTCAAAAAAAAAAAAAAAAGACATGGCTATGAAATTACAGGTAACATATAAAAAAAAAACAAAACAACAACAGGCTGGGCGCAGTGGCTCACGTCTGTAATCCCAGCATTTTGGGAGGCCCAGGCGGGTAGATCACAAGGTCAAGAGATCAAGACCATCCTAGACAGCATGGTGAAACCCCATCTCTACTAAAAAAAAAAATACAAAAATTAGCTGGGCGTGGTGGCTCATGCCTGTAGTCCCAGCTACTCAGGAGGCTGAGACAGGAGAATTGCTTGAACCCGGGAGGCGGAGGTTGCAGTGAGCTGAGATCACACCACTGCACTCCAGTGTGGTAGCAGAGCGAGACTCCATCTAAAAACAACAACAACAAAAAAAGACAATACAACGGTGATCAGTGAGACACATGTGCTTTATAAAAGAAAACTGGGAGGATTCCAAATTCCACTAAAGCCTATAAACCTTACTGCCAGAGATTACTTAATAGTGAATTGAAACCCAAGGAGCTAGCAAAACTACTCTGCAGTGTTAGAAGTCAGAACAGTTACCTTGGGGAGGGGTAATGATTGGGAAGTAGCACAAGAGAATCTTCTGGGGTGCTGGAAATGTTCTGTATCTTGAACTGTGAGATCACACAGGTACACATATATAAATTCATCACACTGTACAATTAAGATTTGTACACTTTATGTAAATTATATTTCAATAAAAAAGTGCAAAAACAAAGTAAATCACAAGGGCCTGGAAAGCCTATTCTAGTCTAAATTTGGTGAGGTATATTTTCTAACTCAGGATATGATCTATACTGATGAATATTCCACGTGCACTTGTAAAGAATGTATATTCAGCTGTTGTTGGGCAGAGTGTTCTATAAATGTAAATCAGACCAAATTGGCTGATGGTGTTGTTCAGTTCTTCTATATCCTGTTGATTTTCTGTCTACTATTACTGAGAGAGGAATATTGAAGTCTCCACAAATAATTACAGAATTGTCAGTTTTTGCTTCTTGCATTGTGTGAAGTTCTGCTGCTAAGGGAAATACACATGTAGGATGGCTGTGTCTTCTTTGTGAACTAACCTGTTACCATTATGTAATGTCTTTCTTTATCCTTGGTTATTTCTTGGCGTAGAAGAAAATTTTGATATTAATGTAGCCACTCCAACTTTCTTTTTTTTTTTTGAGATGGAGTTTCACTCTTGTTGCCTAGGCTGGAGTGCAATGGTGTGATTTTGGCTCACTGCAACCTCTGCCTCCCGAGTTCAAGCAATTCTCCTGCTTCAGCCTCCTGAGTAGCTAAGATTACAGGTGCCTGCTACCATGCCTGGCTAACTTTTGTATTTTTAGTAGAGACGGTGTTTTGCCATGTTGGCCAGGCTAGTCTCGAACACCTAAGTCAGGTGACCCACCTGCCTTGGCTTCCCAGTGTTGGGATTATAGGCGTGAGCCACCACACCTGGCCACCACTTCAACTTTCTATTGATTAATGTTTACATGGTGAATCTTCTTCCATCTTTTTACTTTCAACCTACCTATATCATTATATTTGAATTGAATTTCTTAAAGATAACATACAGTTGGCTCATCATTTTATACTCATCCTGACAACTTCTGTCTCTTAACTGACATATTTAGATCATTTGCATTTAACATAACTACGGTATATTTGGATTTAGGTCTATCATTTTATTTGTTTTCTGTCTGTTCTTTCCATTCTTCCTTCTTGCTTCCCCTTTCCTACTCTCCTGTTAGTTGTTTCAACATTTTTTTGAAATGTCATTTTGATATATCTACCTCATTGTACAGTGGTTGCTCTAGGGATTACAATACATATATATGTAATTTTTCAAACTCTACTTAGCATCAACATTGTACCTCTTCAAGAAAAATGTACGAAGGCACAGGGCACCTTACTCTCCCCTACTTATATTATACTTGTCTTAGATACTACTACATCTACATATGTTAAAACTTGATCAGTTATCAATTTTGTTTTCAACTGTCAAATGTATTTTAAAGAATTTAATAGGAAGAAAATCACCTATTGCATTTATTACCCAGGTATTTACTATTCTTCATTCCTGATGTACAAAGTTCCCTCATGTCTGAAGAATTTCATTTAGTAATGACTTCAGAGCAGGTCGGCTGGCAATGAACCCTCTTAGTTTTCCTTCATCTGAGAATACTTTGATTTCACCTTCTTTCTTGATAGGTATTTTCACTGAGTAAATAATTCTGGGTTGACAATTCTCTTGGCACTTTCTTTGATTTTATTTTTCAGACGAGACTCACTCTGTCGACCACGCTGGAGTGCAGTGGCATGATCTCAGCTCACTGCAGCCTCCGCCTCCTGGGTTCAAGTGATTCTCATGCCTCAGCCCTCTGAGTAACTGGGATTACAGGCATGAGCCACCACATCCAGCTAATTTTTGTATTTTTAGTAAGAATGGGGGTCTCGTCATGTTGGTCAGGGTGGTCTCAAATCCCTGACCTCAGGTGATTCTCCTGCCTGAGCCTCCCAAAGTGCTGGAATTACAGGTGTCAGCCACGGTGCCCGGCCTCTCAGCACTTTAAAAATGTGCTACTATTGGCCAGGCATGGTGCCTCACACCTGTAATCCCAGCACTTTGGGATGTCGAGTCGGATGGATCATCTGAGGTCAGGAGTTTGAGATCAGCCTGTAAAACATGGTGAGACCTCACCTCTAGTAAAAATACAAAAATTAGCCAAGCGTGGTGGTGGGTGCCTGTAATCCCAGCTACTCGGGAGGCTGAAGCAGGAGAATCATTTGAAGCGGGAGGTGGAGGTTGCAGTTAGCCGAGATCGCACCATTGCACTCTGGCCCAAGCAACAAGAGCGAAATTCCATCTTTAAAAAAAAAAAAAAAAATGCTACTTTTGTCCCGCCTCCATGGTTTCTGACATGGTTTGGCTGTGTTCTCACCCAAATCTCATCTTGATTTATAGTTCCCATAATCCCCATCTGTTGTGGGAGGGATCAGGTGGAGATAATCGAATCATGGGGCGGTTTTATAAGGGGCTTCCCCCTTCGCTGGGCACTCATTCTCTCTCCTGCAGTCCTGTGAAGAGGTACCTTCCATCATGACTGTAAGTTTCCTGAGGACTCCTCAGCCATGTGGAATTATGAGTCAATTAAATCTCTTTCCTTTATAAATTACACAGTCTTGGGTATTTCTTCACAGCAGCATGAGAATGGGCTAATACAGTTTCTGGTGAGAAATCCATAGTCATTCAAATCATTTTTCCTCTACCGGTAATATGTCATTTTTCTGTGGCTGCGTTTAAGATTTTCATCTTTAGCAGTTTGAGTATGATGCCTCTGTGCATGGATTTCTTGGATTTATCCTGTTGGGGTTCATTGCTGGATTCACAAGTCTTCCTTATAAGTGTCTGAAGTATGTGAGAGATTTCAGATATATGAAACTCGTAAGCACAGTTTGAAAGATTATGTAATGGTTTTAAATGTTGGGGAAATAGATCAGTCAAATCCATGAGCTATTACTCAAAGAAAAGGAACAGCAGTAGTTCTAATTTTTATACAAAAAATATTAATACATGTGCAGACGTGGTGGCTCACATCTGTAATTGCAGCACTTTGGGAGGCCGAGGCAGGTGGATCACCTGAGGTCAGGAGTTCGAGACCAGCTTGGCCAACATAGTGAAACACTGTCTCTACTAAAAATATAAAAATTAGCCGAGTGTGGTGGCATGTACCTGTAGTCCCAGCTACTTGGGAGGCTGAGGCAGGAGAATTGCTTAAACCCAGGAGGCAGAAGTTGTAGTGAGCCAAGATAGCACCACTACACTCCAGCCTAGGCGACAGAGCGAGACTCTGTCTCAAAAAAAAAAAAAAAAAAAAAAATACACACACTAGCTGGGTGTGGTAATGGGCGCCTGTAATCCCAGCTGCTCCAGAGGCTGAGGCAGCAGAATTGCTTGAACCTGGGAGTCAGAGGTTGCAGTGAGCCGAGATCATGCTATTGCACTCCAGCTTGGGCAACAGGAGTGAAACTCCGTCTCAAAAAAAAAAAAAAATTAATACAGACCTTAGAGACAGTCTGCCCAAGTACCTGCCAATCTCAGGCAAGTCACCTACCCTCACTTCACCAGCTGTCTCCTTAGTAAATGAGGAAGATAATATTAACATCTACTTCCATGAGTTTTTGTGAGGATAAAATGAGTTAATAATTTAAAAAATTTTTTTTTTATTTTTTTAAAGAATAATGTCTGACACATAGAAAGGGCTGTATGTGTACCAACTATTTTTATTATTTTAAAATGAGCACAGAGGCTTAAGTTAGTTAAGTTTTAAATTAAAACTTTAATATATTGAATATTGATTAAAACACAAGTATTTGTAAACTTTTCTCTTAGATATAAAAGCTGTATCTTGGTCCGCAAAAGCCCCCTAACGACAGACAGAACAGAGTCCCATGTGGTGAAAGCCACAACTCAAGTCAACTTTGAATCTCTCACGAAAGTGATGTACTCAATACACTACAGATATTGACTAAATGGGTAAACTGCATTACAGGTTACCAACAGTTGGTGCCAGACACAACATGGTCAAATACCATCTCCACCAATGTCTACACACAGAAATGCCTGAGTCCACAGCACTGCAGAAACAGACCAGTCAGGATCCCAATGCTACAGAAATCTTATCTAAGAGGCGCATATTCTGGCAATTAGCCAATATTCATATAAATCCTTTCTTCATAATAATTTCAAGAGAAGAACTAGAGATTATTCAAATCAGTCAAGGTACTTTGAAAAACAGGTATATACTTGCTATATATAAACATTTAGGGAAAAAAATATCTGCTTTCGTTTTTCTTTGAAACGTAGTCTCACTCTGTCACCCAGGCTGCAGTGCAGTGGCATGATCTCAGCTCACTGCACACTCCGCTTCCCAGGTTCAACCAATTCTCCTGTCTCAGCCTCCCAAGTAGCTGGGACTACAGGTGCACACCACCACACCTGGCTAATTTTTGTATTTTTAGTAGAGACGGGGTTTCACCATACTGGTCAGGCTGGTCTCAAACTCTTGACCCCAGGTGATGTTCTCTTTTAAAGCGATATTAGGTCAGGTGTGGTGGCTTATGCCTATAATTCCAGCACTTCGGGAGGCCAAGGCAGGAGGACTGCTTGAGCCCAGGAGTTCAAGACCAGCCTGGGCAACATGGCGAGACTATGTCTCTATAAACAAAACAAAACAAAAATTGCTGGGTGTGGCAGTGCATGCCTATAGTCCTAGCTACTTGGGAAGCTGAGGCAGAAGGATCACTTGAGCCCAGGAGTTTGAGACTAAAATGAGCTGTGGTTGTCCCACTGCACTCCAGGCTAGACAACAGAGCAAGACTCTGTCTCAAATAAATAAATAAAGTGATATTAGATTTTTGGAGGCAGGAAAAAGTTAAAAACACCAATGTTTTTAGTTAAATTCCACTTCAGTTAAAGATGGTTTTAAAGTATTGTTTGGGTGAGGTATTAAGGTCATATTCTGGCAAATCAGAAGTAAATTATCTCATCCTAGAACACAAGCATGTTAACCATCAGCTATGGCTCATGGCTACTCAGGTGTAAAGCAAAGCAAGGCTCACCTCAAAGTTGTACTTTCTCATCTGGCTGAGGTGCCGGCAGTACAGATATAGCATGCCGATGCTGCTGCCCACCGCGATGTAGTCACTGTTGGTGTCGAGGGCCGTGAGGTAGACCACGATAGAACGGAAACCCTTCTGGATCTTTGTCGGAATGGCATTGAGAAGATAGTACAACGGGCAGAACTCTCTGAATGTAACAGGCTCAGATATCGATGCCATGGCCAAGGTTCCCACAGATGATCTTCAGGCAGGAAAAGGAATGTTTATTTGTCATCTAGGGAAACCTGGGGGCTACAGAACAAAGTATTACAATCTTTTCAATGTCTAGTCATAAAAAGAAGTATGTTTAACAGTGGGAACAGGGAACTTTTAGGCAGGTAAACATTATAGCCAGAGCTAAAGTAAACAGGTGTCATGAAGATCGCTTTTGAGCACTTTAACTCAAAATGCACTTCAGTATGTTCTGACCTCTATGATTTATGTTGTAGTGAATGCCATGGAGGAGAGGAAAGAACACAAAAAACAGTTCCTACTCCCAAGTAGCTTCTGATCTAGACAGGGAGGCAGATGAAACAGTGAAAAGACACAAAACCACAAGTAATGAGGTGATAATTTGTGGGTCTCCATGAGAAGAGAGAGAGATCAGTGTGGATTAGAGCGAGTGTAGACATGGCTTCACTGAACACATCCTCAACTATGAAGCCCACCGGGGTGGACAGGCTATAGAAAAGAGAAACAGGAAAGACACTCATTAGTAGGAGAACAGTGAACCAATCTCAGTTGCTGTGTTAATGAGATGGTGAAGAACAAGCCCCTGGCCTGGCTGGACAGCCTCCTGAGCGCTCAGAGTCCAGCCACACAGCACCTCACTCTGTTCCACGTGGAGACGTGCCTCTTTGCACTTTGGCTTCAAAGCTTCGCTTACTAAAGATACACAACCCTTCCATGCACACCATCTTTCACAAAGTGCTCACTCACTCATTTAATCCTGACCCTACCTTAAAAGGCAGGTAGCATCATCCCCAACTTTCAGAAGTCACTGAGGGCCACAGGGTCACGAGACTCACTCAAGACCAAACAGCCGAGACTTGACTCTAGGTCTTCTCCCTCCAAGTCCTAGGCTCTTGTCAACACCATGGTCACAGCTCTGACAGGCAGGTTGTAACAGTCCAGGTAGATGCTCTGGACCTGATTATACCTGGAAAGATATTGTAGCTCTTCAGGTTCTATGGAGATTTCTAAGCTCCTCTCACAGAAACTTCTTGCATCATGGATGTACGGTCTCTGAACTGTGGGTTTCTATTTCTAAATACTGGAATGACCAACTTCCAGTCCCCCTTCTAGTCAAATTCACCCAGCTCGCTCTCACCCAGCAGCCCTTGCATTGGCTGTTCCCTCCACCTGGAATGTTCTTTCTCTATTGAGCTTTTCCTCCTTCTCACTATGCAGGTCTGCATTCAACTGTGCCCTCTTTCATGAGGCCGTACTTGACTGCTTCTCCCTTTGCTGAGTTCTCTCTCTGTCACCTCCTCATTGTACTTTCTCTACACAGCCCCTTTCTTCATTTTTTTTTTTTTTTTTTTTTTGGAGACAGTGTCACTCTGTGACCCAAGCTAGAGAGAAGTGGCAAGATCATGGCTCACTGAAACCTCAAACTCCTGGGCTCAAGTGAACCTCCTGCTTCCACCTCCCATGTAGCTGGCATACAGGCATATGCCACCATGCCTGGCTAATTTTTTAATTTTTTGTAGAGATGGGGTCTTGCTATGTTGCCCAGGCTGGTCTCCATCATGGCTCACTACAGCCTTAAGCTCCTGGGCTCCAGGGATCCTCCTGTCTCAGCCTCCCAAAGTACTTGGATTATAGGCATGAGCCACCATGCCCAGCCTATCCACACATCGCCTTTCTTTTCTCTGACTGGGTATCTGCCTGCCTGCCACCCTGCCACACACACACTGGTCTGTAAGGTTCATAATAGCAGAGCCCATATCTGCCTCACTCGCCCCTCTTCCCCCTGCACTGAGAAAAGGCCTAGGCACATCAGAGGCATTCAGCAAGTATTTGTTGAATAAATGAATGAATCATGAAATAGGAAAATGTGGCCTGGAAACACTGGCTTTTGCCTGTAATTCTAGTGCTTTGGGAGGCCAAGGTGGGAGAACTACTTGAGATGAGCCTCAGCAACACAGCAAGACTCCTGCCTTTACAAAAAGTATTTTTAAAAATTAGTCAGGCATGGTGCTGCATGCCTGTAGTCCTAGCTACTCATGAGGCTGAGGTGGGAGGATCATGTTTTTAAAATAAATATTTCATTTTATAAAATAGAGAGGGTTGGCCAGGCGTGGCGGCTCACACCTGTAATCCAAGCACTTTGGAGGCCAAGGCGGGCGGATCACCTGAGGTCGGGAGTTCAAGACCAGCCTGACCAACATGGTGAAACTCCGTCTTAAAAAAAAAAAAAAAAAAAATAGAGAGGGTTTCACTATGGTACCTAGGCTAGTCTCCAACTCTTGGGCTCAAGTGATCCTTCCTCCTCGGCTTCCCAAATTGCTGGGATTACAGGTATGAGATGCTGCGCTCAGCCAGGAAGATCACTTGAGCCTAGGAATTTGAGGTTGCAGTGAGCTATGATTGTCACTGCACTCTAGCCTGACTGGCAGAGTAAGTAAGACATCGGCTCTTAAATGAATAAACAAATAAAAAGGAAATTTTCAAGGAAGGAATGGAGGAACAAAGACTGTGCTTTCTGGGGTCATTTCTATAGTTCGTTACGAGAAAAGTTTCTCTGAATGTGCAGAGCAAAACAAAAAATATTCAATATAAAACTCTAAAAACAGAATGGAAGAGCAGCAAAATACCTTTTCTTCAATATGACCCCAGTTCAATGCTGGAATAATTCCCTAAATCTGTATAAAATATCCACTTTTCCGAGCATTTTTAGATTCCTATTTCATCTGATAGTACAATAGCCAATACAGTGAAGTAGGCAGGCAGAATATATCCATGTATGAGAACTTTCTTACAGGTAAGTTGATAACAATACTATTAATAAGGCCGGGCGCGGTGGCTCACGCCTGTAATCCCAGCACTTTGGGAGGCCGAGGCGGGTGGATCACGAGGTCAAGAGATCGATACCAGCCGGGCGCGGTGGCTCACGCCTGTAATCCCAGCACTTTGGGAGGCCGAGGCGGGTGGATCACGAGGTCAAGAGATCGAGACCATCCTGGTCAACATGGCGAAACCCCGTCTCTACTAAAAATACAAAAAAATTAGCTGGGCATGGTGGCACGTGTCTGTAGTCCCAGCTACTCAGGAGGCTGAGGCAGGAGAATTGCTTGAACCCAGGAGGCGGAGGTTGCGGTGAGCCGAGATCACGCCATTGCACTCCAGCCTGGGTAACAAGAGCGAAACTCCGTCTCAAAAAAAAAAACAAAAACAACAACAAAAAAAAACAATACTATTAATAACTGCATTCCTCTGTGATACTTAAGAACCCAATCCACCCACTTCTGCAGTTAACAATAATGGGAACAGCCAATGTTTTTACATATGCTTCTCAACCTACAGTGGGGTTGCATCCCAGTAAAACCATCATAAGCTGAAAACACAAGTCAGAATGCAGTTAACACACCTAACCTGCCGAACGGCACAGCTCAGCCTAGCCTAACTTAAACGTGTTTAGAATGCAAGATCATCTAACCAAAGCCTATGTTAACATAAAGTGGTGAATATCTCATGTAACTGATGTAATACCATGTTGAAAGTGAAAAACAGAATGGTTGTATGGTTACTTCAAACACAGTTTCTACTGAACGGTATCGTTTTTGCTCAACCTTAAAGTCAAAAAATAGTAAGTTGAAACTTTTTTTTTTTTAAGACAAACTCTCGCTCTGTCACCCAGGCTGGAGTGCAGGGGTGCAATCTCGGCTCACTGCAACCTCCGCCTCCCTGGTTCAAGCGATTCTCCTGCCTCAGCCGCCTAAGTAGCTGGGATTACAGGCGCGCACCACCACACCCGGCTAATTTTTGTATTTTTAGTAGAGACGGGGTTTTACCATTTTGGCCAGGATGGTCTATCTCCCGACCTCATGATCCGCCTGCCTCGGCCTCCCAAAGTGCTGAAATTACAGGTGTGAGCCACCGCGCCCAGCCAGTTGAAACTCTAAGTTGAAAACTGTCTGTACTTACTACAAACTGTTCTTAGCACAAGAACCCATTAAATCCTCAGCAAAAAGGGGGAAAAAAAACAAAACAAAACCATAAAGTAGGCATCACAGTTACTTCTGTTTTTTTTTTCCTGCAATCCCCAAACATTACACGTGCATGTAACCTCCATTTCATGGATGCACAAACTTCCTTCCAAGGCACAGAAATAGTAAAGGCTTTGTTTCCTTAAAGAGTGTGTACAGGCCCGGTGCGGTGACTCATCTCAGCTTCCCAAAGTGCTGGGATCACAGGGGTGAGCCACCACGCCCAGGCTTGCTGGGATTACAGGTGTGAACCACCACACCTGACCTCAAAAATTTGTTAATAAAGAAAAGTACAAAGAGGGCTGGGTGCAGTGGGTCACACCTGTAATCCCAGCACTTTGGGAGGCCAAGGTGGTGGATCACTTGAGGCCAGAAATTTGAGACCAGCCTGGGAAACATAGCAAAATCCTGATTCTATAAAAAATACAAAAATTAGGCAGGTGTGGTGGTGCAAAGGGAATTGCTTGTGCCCAGATCAAGGCTGTAGTGAGCTGACTATATCACTGTACTCCAGCCTGGGTGACAGAGTGAGATCCTATCTCAAAATAAAACGACAAAGAAGAAAAATCACAATCTCATCACACTGAGATATACCATATACAAAGATAGCTACAGAAATACAAACACATATGGGCACACACACAGACTTTTTCACTTAATAAACCATGAGTATTTTCCATGTCATTAAATAGTCCCCTGGAATGCGATTTTTAGTGACATACAGAAAAACTCCAGAGGACACACTGCATGTTGATTTTTTTTTTTAATGCACTGCCAAACTGCCTTGAAGAATGTTCATATCAATTTATGCCTCATGCGTTTCTCCCAAGGACATCTAGAGGCCAGTAAGCCATAGCCTCCAGATGAGTCAGGAAAGCCACGTCTGGGGGCCAGGCACCCAGGAGGGCCCCAGCAGCCACAAGAGAATCCACGCTATTTCCCTATCTGGGGGCCTCTGGCACCAGGCTAGCCTGTCCTTCACCCACCATTCAGATAGGAAGAGCAGGCTGAGGCCATCTCCCAGCAAAACTGTCCTCCCGACAGAAGGAGCGTCCAGGGACGGGCTAAGGAAGAGGCGCAGAGCCACTGTCTCACTGTCCTGTGCTAGGTTTGGGAAAAACAATGTAGACTCAACAATCAATTCTGCTAATACTTTCTGCTCCTCCTCCTTACCCAATTTTCACTAAGTCCATGTTCCACCCAACCCAACCCCTGAGTCTCAGACCCACAGCCACAGAGCTGACCCTCTTTCCACCAAGGAAGAACTGCACAATGAGTGGCTAATGATACTAAAGGGAAAAAGACCTGAGTCCAAATCCCAATGCTCCTAAAACTACCTGTGGCACCCTGGAAAAATGACTTAACCTCTCTAGATCTCCATTTACCATCTGAAACAGGATTAGTAAAACTTACATCTTAACTATAAACACAGAGTAAATGAACAATGTCTAAAACACTTATCTGTGTATCTTGTATCTTCTACCCGCTGCCTGGGCCATGCTGTCCCAGCCAGAAAAAGAGGCATCATCCCCAATCCCTCCTCCTCTCCTCTCCATGTCTCCGATTCTCCATTCAATACATCTCCCACACACCCCAATGTCTTACCCCTAGCTTGGGCCACCACTATCTCTCACCTGCAGCTCACCCTGGTGCCCAGCTCATCTGCTTGCCTCTCACTCCCCCTCATCCACGTGGCAAACAGAGGGATTCTCCTGATGTGCAAAGCTGATGTCACCACTCCCTTGCTTAACACTCAGCATTGGCCCCATCCTCCTCCTGCTAAAGCCCAAGTGTCCCTGGCTTACAAGAACCTTGGTGATCTGGCCTCTGCCTCCCCAGGATCTCTCACTTGTCCTCCAGCCACTGAACTGCTTCTAGTTACAACAGGCCTGGCCTCTCACATCCTGGCCTTCACACCTACTCCCTATCTCTGGAAGCCCCTTTTGTATCTGCTTTATCTGATGAGCTCTTCTAGGAAGCAAGGGGAAGTACTAAGCTCTTCACCAATTAGTGTTGGCTAACGTATTTCCTCCTTTAAAAATCTTATTCCCAGCCGGATGTGGGGAATGGCTCACATCCCGGCACTTTGCGAGGCTGAGGTGGGTGGAACACCTGAGGTCAGGAGCTCGAGACCAGCATGACCAACATGGTGAAACCCCATCTCTACTAAAATACAAAAATTAGCCGGATGTGGTGGGAGGCACTTGTAGTCCCAGCTACTCAGGAGGCTGAAGCAGGAGAATCGCTTGAACCCAGGAGGCCAAGGTTGCAGTGAAATAAAATCGAGCGATTGCACTCCTGCCTGTGCAACAAGAGCAAAACTCTGTCTCAAAAAAAAAAAAAAAAAAAAAAAAAGTTATTCCTCAGCCAGGCACGGTGGCTCATACCTGTAATCCCAGCACTTTGGGAGGTTGAGATGGGGAGATCACTTGAGCCCCAGGGCTTTGACACCAGCTTGGGAAACATGACGAAACCCTGTCTCTACAAAAAATACAAAACATTAGCCAGGTGTGGTGGTGCGTGCCTGTAGTCTCAGCTACTTGGGAGGCTAAGGCATGAGAATCGATTGAGCCCAGAGGATCGACTGAACCTGGAGGATCCTCTGATCCTGGGAGATCGAGGCTGCAGTGAGCCATGATGGAGCCACTGTACTCCAGCCTGGGCAACAGAGCAAGATCCCATCTTAAATCAATTAACCAATAAAAAAAATTTTTAAATAAAAATATTAGGCCAGGCACAGTGGCTGATGCCTGTAATCCCAGCACTATGGGATTACAGGAGGCCGAGACAGACGGAGGCTGAGACAGATGGATCATGAGGTCAGGAGTTCAAGACCAGCCGGGCCAAAATGGTGAAACCTTGTCTCTACTAAAAATACAAAAATTAGTCAGGCATGGTGGCAGGCACCTATAATCCCAGCCACTCAGGAGGCTGAGGCAGGAGAATCACTTGAACTCGGAAAGTGGAGGTTGCAATGAGCTGAGATCACACTATTGCACTCCAGAGCAAGACTCCGTCTCAAAAAATTTATAATAAATAAAAATAAAAATATTTTTCCTTAAGTAGCTCTGTCAAATGATGACATTTAGCTTTCAAGAATCCATCTATTTGATTTGATGCTATCCAATGACAGCTCCTAGGCACTGCACAGGAAGGGCTTTGGACAAGGCATTTGCCTTAAAAGTGCATTTGCAGAGCAGGCGCACTCTCTGACTCAGATAATAAGTTTACTTGTGGCAGCTTAGGAAGTCTTAGTGGGTATTACAGAAGGTCGGAATCCCTGACCATCTCCTTGGCACACTCAGTGATAATCTTACCAAAAGCAACTTCAAAATCCAGGGAGGGAGGCCGGGCGTGGTGGCTCACGCCTGTCATCCAAGCACTTTGGAGGCCAAGGCGGGTGGATCACCTGACGTCGGGAGTTCAAAACCAGCCTGACCAACATGGTGAAACCCCGTCTTTAAAAAAGAAAAAAAAAAAAAAAGATTGGCTGAGCCGGACGAGGCGGCCCACGCCTGTAATTCCGGCACTTAAAAACAAAAAAAAAAAAAAAAACAAAAAAAAAAAACCCAGGGAGGGAGCGCAGGGCTCCCCTTGCCAGGCTCCAGCAGGTATTAGAAACTGTCACAATTGTGCAGCAGGTAACAGCATAATCACATTTTGAATCAAAAGTGTTGTTCAAGCTGAAATCCTAGTATTCACCCTCAATTCCTCTGTTTCTCTCACCCGCACAACAATCTCTCGACTCAGTCCATCAGCCCTATCTCCAAGCCTCCCTCAAGCCTGATGCCTCCTCACCAACTCTGTGGCCATGCCACGGTAGAAGCTATCACATCCCTCGCCTGCACTGCTGCCATGATCTTCCATGCCTGCCCCTAGAAGCCAGGCTTGTTCGCAGCAGTTAAAATGAGCTCTTTGACTTCACTGAAATGAAAATCGCTTGTGCTCCAAAGGGCACCACCAAGAAAGTGAGAAGACATCTAATCCATACCACTGACTAAAATTAAAAAAAAAAAAAAAAAAAAAGACATTCCACAAAATGGAAGAAAATATCTGCTGATTTTTTATCTGATAAGAGATTTTACCCAGAATATAAAAAGAATTCTTAAAACTCAATAATAAAGAGACAATTTTAAAAGCTGGGTGCAGTGGCACATGGCTGCAGTCCCAGCTACTTGAGAGGCTGGAGTGGGAAGATTGCTTGAACCCAGGAATTTGAGACCAGCCTGAGCAACACAGCAAGACCTCATCTCAAAACAATGAAAGACAGTTTTAAAATGGGCAAACATCTAAGAAACATTTCCCTAAAGAAGACACACAAATGGCCAATAAAACCAGGCACAGTGGCTCACACCTATAATCCCAGTACTTTGGGAGGCTGAGGTGGGTAGATCACCTGAGGTCAGGAGTTCAAGACCAGTCTGGCCAATATGGTGAAACCCTACTTCTACAAAAAATACAAAGATTAGCTGGGCATGATGGCACACCTCTATAATCCCAGCTACTCGGGAGGCTGAGGGAATAAGAATCACCTGAACCCGGAGGTGGAGGTTTTAGTGAGCCAAGATCACGCCACTGTACTCCAGCCTGGGCGACAGCACAAGAGTTTGTCTCAAAAAAAAAAAAAAAGGCCAATAAGCACACGAAAAGGTGCTCATTATCCTTAGTCACCAGGGAAATGCAAATCGAAACCAAGGAGATACCACTTCACACCCACTAGGATGGCTACTAAAAAAAACACAGCACAAGTGTTAGCAAGGATGTGGAGAAAACTGTATACATTGCTGGTGAAAAATAAGATGGTGCAGCCACCATGGAAAACAGCCGGCAGTTCTTCAAAAGGTTAAACATACAGTTACTGTATGACCCTGAAATTCTATGCCTAGGTTTACACTCAATAGAAACAAAAACATATCTACAAAGAATGTGTAAACAAATGTTCATAATATCACCCCTCATAACAGCCAAAATGTAAAAGCAACCTAACTGTCCATCAACTGATGAATGCACAAATAAAATGCGGCCTGTCCACACGATGGAAGCCTGTTTAGCAATAAAAAGGAGTGAAGTACTGATTCATGCTACGACATGGAGGACCTGAGAACATGATGCTAAGTGAAAGCAGCCAGACACAAACTACCACATATTACACAATTCCATCTATGTGAAATGTCCAGAATAGGCAAGCTATAAACAGAGAGTAGGTCAGCGGTTGCCCAGAGCTGGGAGAAGAAGGGGTTAGGGTGTACTGCTGAAGGATACGAAGTTTCCTTTGAGGGTGATGAGAAAGTTCTAAAAATCACAAAGTGATAGTTGCATAGCTGTGAATACAGTAAAAAAATCATTGAATTATACATAAATGGGTGAACTGTGTGGCATATAAATTATATCTCAATAAAGCTGTTACCCCCAAGAAACAAAGGAAAAAATCAGCTCCTTCAAAGAGAAATCAGGCCATAATACCCATTCTACTTAAAATTTCTTACTGGTTCCCCAGTGCTGTGAGAATAAAAACCAAATGCCCCGTGTGGTCTAACCCCTTTGCAGCTCCCCTGTCGCCTCTCTAGCCGTCTCCACTTGTCCTCCAAGTTCCAGCTCCACTGACCTATTCTGTCCTCCTCAGGCTTCATAACTGACTATTTCCTCCAGGCAGAATGAATGATCTTCTCACTCCATATATCTGGCTTCTTCTCAACCATGGGGTCTCAGCTTAAATATCACCACCATAGAAAGGCCTTCTCTGGCCAGATCACGTAAGAGTAGCCAACTGTCCCTTCTTTCCTCTACCACTTGTGCTTTGTAACCCTCATCACAACCTCTAATTACTTTATTTGCTAAACCATTTAAAACATCTCTCCTTTGAGAATGTCAGCAACATGAACTCTCTCTTGCTTTCCAAAGTAACCTCTAGTATCTAACAATATCTTTAGCACAGAGTATATGCTCAGTAAAGATTTGTTAACTTCAGGTCTTACTGCAAAACAATATTCTCAATCCAATCTTTAAAATTGGGCCAAGCACAGTGGCTCACGCCTGTAATCCCAGCACTTCGGGAGGCTGAGGGCGGATTGCCGGGTCAGGAGATCGAGACCATCCTGGTCAATACAGTCCTGGTCAAGACCATCCTAGTCTCTACTAAAATACAAAAATTAGCTGGGACTATGGGACATGCCCATAGTCCCAGCTACTCTGGGGCCTGAGGCAGGAGAATCGCTTGAACTCAGGAGGTGGAGGTTGCAGTGAGCCAAGATCATGCCACTGCATTCCAGCCTGGGCGACAGAGCAAGACTCTGTTTCAAAAACAAACAAACAAACAAAAATTAGCCAGGCATAGTGACGTGTGCCTGTAATCCCAGCTACTTGAGAGGCTGAGGCAGGAGAATCACTTGAACCTGGGAGGCAGAAGCTGCAGTGAGCCAAGATCCCGCTACTGCACTCCAGCCTGGGCAACAGAGCAGTATTCCATCTCAAAAAAATTAAAATTAAATAATTGAACAAGGCCTCCTTAGTCATGAATATTTCAGTTAAAAAAATACAAAACACCACTCAATGGCATTCTTCAAGTCATGATGCTTCTTTTCCCCACTAGTCCCGTCAATCTCATAACCCTGGAAGGTGGCCGCTAGCCTTCAGTGCTGACTGGTAACACCCAACTGCCACCTTGATGGCTGATTTCTCAAAACTGAAGCTAGGACTAATACAGAGTCTAAGTCACCCACGCAGCAGTACAATAATCACGTTATCGGAGTGCTCTGACAACACTCATCGTTAAGGATTCTCTCCAAAATCCCTAGGAAGCAACAACTCATATTCCTATTGTAGAATCTATGTTTGAAATCTGACTACGACATCTATTATTTAAGTGTTAAATTCTTAAGGAGGAACGTAACGAGACTGAGGCAGTCATTTATTTTCCAGATGAAATTTTGTCACTTCCTTGCTCCCATTCCCATTGGCTAGCCGGTGGTCACAAGCTAAATAAAGCCTAACACAAGCATGGAAATTAGACATTATGACAAAGAAGTCTATATCTAACTTCAGCTCAGGCCACTATTCCATTCACACACTCTGTACTCCCTACCCTTTAGCCATCAATCCTCTACAAGCTTCTCCTCCTAGCCCTGGGCAACCACTGATCTCTTCTCTGTCTAAAGCTTGCCTATTTTGGACATTTCATATACATGGAATCGTACATGTGGTGTTTTGTGTCTGGTTGCTTTCACTTAGCATAATGTTCTCAAGGTTCCTCCATGTTGTCAATCAGTACTTCATTCTTCATTCTTTTTTTTTTTTTTTTTTAGATGGAGTCTTGCTCTGTCGCCAGGCTGGAGTGCAATGGCACAATCTCAGTTCACTGCGACCTCTGCCTCCCGAGTTCAAGCGATTCTCCTGCCTCAGCCTCCTGAGTAGCTGGGGTTACAGGCACGGGCCATCACATCCAGCTAATTTTTGTATTTTTAGTAGAGACAGGGTTTCGCCATGTTGGTCAGGATGGTCTCAATCTCTTGACCTCGTGATCCACCCTCCTCAGCGTCCCAAAGTGCTGGGATTACATGTGTGAGCCAATGCGCATGGCCCTTCATTCCTTTTTATTGCTGAACAGGCTTCCACTGTGTGGACAGGCCACATTTTGTTTGTCCATCCATCAGCTTTCCATCACAGTCCCTGCACACACCATGACCTGTATGTCTCTGCAGAGCAAAGTCCCTTTCCACTCTTCCCCATTCCCGCATATGTACCCTGTAAGAACTAGTCCTCCTCCACCAGGAAGTCTTCATAGATACTTGGTTGGTTCTTCTCCGCTTTCATAGAACTCCACGAGGGCAGCTATCACACAGCACCATCATTATCTGTTTTCTCTCTCCTTCCATGGACTCCTTCTCGTCTTTGTTTATCTTCTTCTAGTCTATATACTTTGTGGTGCTCCAAAAGACCGATAAAGAGTATGGTACAATCAATGCTCAATACATGTTTGTTGAACGAATCACTCTCTCAAAACCATGCGCTAGATTCACCCAAGTATGATAGTCCTAAATATAAAATAGTGGCAAAAATCCAGTGGAACGCTTATGTCCAGGTCCAAAGAATACATTCATTTTAAATTGAACACACATTTTGAAAAGCAGCTTGCTTCTACCTTAGCAATTTGCAAAGCCATCAACTACTCCCTCCTCATTTCACCGAGCTCTCTGTACATGGCTGAAGCTAGAAATCTCTTCATGACTGACACCAAAGCTTTTCATTATAACCCTTTCCTGATCTATTCCTCATCTTCTCAAGTTCAATCAGCTGCCTCTGCCTGATGCCTGTTTCCTGCCTTTTCTTCCCACTAAGTTCCAGTAGCCATTTTGTTCAACTCATAGAAAGGCTAATATGAAATGAGATCCTCCCCAAACTTAAATGTAACTTTTTTTTTTTTTGAGATGGAGTCTTGCTCTGTCTTCCAGGCTGGAGTGCAGTGGTGCGATCTCAGCGATTCTCCTGCCTCAGCCTCCAGAGTAGCTGAGATTACAGGTGCCCACCACTACGTGCAGCTAATTTTTTGTATTTTTAGTGGAGATGGGGTTTCACTACGGTGGCCAAGCTGATCTCAAACTCCTGGCCTCATGATCTGTCCGCCTCGGCCTCCCAAAGTGCTTGGATTACAGGCATGAGCCACTGCGCCAGGCCTAAGTGTAACTTCTTTAAGAAAAAACTGGGAAAAAATTCCAGTAGATGCCAGTCTTCTATTGAAAAAGACAATGTGGCTGTAAAATAACTGACGCCTAATAAAAGCTACTTCCTAGTCACCCCTTCGGAAGAGGGCTATCCTCACTCCATCTTCCCCACCACTGGTTTTCCAAGTCAGTCCTGAAAACACAAGTTGTGTGTCCCCTACATCTGCACTTAGTTCTCCCTTTGAAAGCTCAAAGGACAGACCATGATCTCCCTGAGGCAGTGACCAGGTCTGTCTGGTTCACCACGGCACCCCTAGAGCCAGCCTGGCACAGTGACTGGCACACGATGGAGTCCAAAAAACCACCAATATAGGACGTAAGTCAGGTTAACAACAACAACAACAAACCAAGGTCAGAGGTTTATCAAGGTACATGGTAGCCGGGTGTGAGAAAACACAACGCCTTGCCACTTATAAGACCGGGAATCGCTGGTGATCACAAGGAGCTACAGTGGCTTCATTCCCAGATTCTGCCTATGCCTGGGATTTGGGTTTGGGGATTTCCCAGAACTCTCCTTCTGTTTACAAGACCTTGGCTGCAAGGAGGCAGTCAACAAGTGCAACTCGTCACTCCAGTAGATGAGAAAAGGATGTACCCAGGCTGGTATCCCACATTCTGACAACAAATGGAACATAAGTCACAAAACCGAATAAAATTCCTGAATCCCAGTAAGAGAGGAAGAACAAAGTGCAGGGAAGAGAAATGGAAGTAGAGAAGGGAAAACTAAAGTCATGAGAAGTCAGAGACGTATCAGAAGGGACGAGAGGGAGAGCAGGCAGGCTAGCACAGATGACAGCAGGGCTCCCCTTTACTGAAAAGTACAGCGGCAGGCACCGTCCTTAACCTTACATGCACTGACCCATTTAATCCTCTCACCAAGCCAGAGGTAGCAACTATTCTCATCTCCATGCCACTGGTGACGAAACCGGAGCGGAGTGAGGTAGGACACTAGCCCCAGCACAGAGCTAAGAAGGGGCCCGCTGTGACCTGCCCGGGTGTGACTCCAGGGCATCCCATCCTTTAACCCTTACTACCTATTCTGCCTCCCAGGCCTTCAAATAGGATTGGGAAAGGAGTCATTCGCTTATCCATTCATCGAACACTGAACACCTACTGGGTGAGTGTCAAGGCCTGCGGCCAGGCGCCGGTGGGTGGATGTAAGGCACGGGAGCTGCGAGTGGGGGACAGAACGCGAGTCAATCCTAAGGCGAAGAAGCAGAGCCCGCGGCCAGCCCGGCAGCTGGGACGCAGGGTGGGGCCGAGGGCATGGGACGCGCGGCGGAGGCCTGAGGAGGGGCGGGATGCCCCTGCTCCCCGCTGCGGACCGCCGGCTTCTGCGGGCGGGCTTCTGCAGGCGCTCCGTGTGTGGTGGCATTTAGTGTTCGCCACTCCGCGCGGGCGAGACGGGGCGGGGGAGACGGGGAGGACGGGCATGGAGACCCTGCGGGGCTGAGGCGAGGGAAAGAGAGGAGGGGGCGCGGGGCCAGGCGTCGGGGGCGTCGGGGCCGCCTGCGGCGTCGCCGGACTCACCTCCCGCGGCAGCCCCTCCGGACTCGTCGGCCCAGTCGGGCCGGAGGAGGCGGGTATGGACTCCGGGCCGCGGGGGCTGCCGGGAGCCCGTTCCCTGGGCAACGGGGCAGACACCGGGGCCGGCACCGGAGAGCTGCAACTGGCTCCGCCGCGGGCTAGAGCGGCAAAGCCACAAGTGGCAGCGGGCGCGGCGGACGTGACGCAAACGCGGCTTCCGGCGGGAGTGGGCGGGGCTTCGCATCTCTTTCAAGCTGGGTCTGTGAGCCGCATGGAAGGTGCGTTAGATGGGTCTGTTTTCCGGGGCGGGGAGGCTGTGATTGTTACTGCTTGGGCCTGTCGTAGGTTGGGCCAGAAGCTCAGGAGCTCCCAGGATTAAATGGGGTTAAATGGGGTCCGTGCCTTGCCCCAGCCTAGCCCGCAAGCCCCGTGCAGCCTTTGCAGGCTGGCTCGGGAGAAAGTTTTGCCGAGGCTCCGTTTTTTCGCAAGTGGAATGACAAATAAACGGGATTATACGCAAAGGAGTGTCAGCAAGTCAGATACTCCCAAATTGTAATTATTGTCACTATAAATTAGCACTGACGGAGCTCACTGGGTGCCAAGCCTTGCATGCTCAGCTCCTCCAGAAACCCCTCTCTGAACTCCCCTCCGTGAGAACATTCTGCTTTTAATTAAAGCTGGCTTTCTGCGAGTGCTCAGTCTGCTGAGTACTGCTCCAAGTACTTTAAGTGGATCAGCTCATTTGAACCTCACAGTCGTCCCATAAAGTAATGTCAACCCCATTTTGCAGATGGGGAGTCGAGGCTCAGAGGGGATAAGTAACTTAGCCACTGTGCCCTCACCCTGCCCTGTTCTGTGACACTGATGACTGGTCTGTCTTTATTAGCCTTTGAGTTTCTTGAAGTCAGTTATGGTTTTGGTTCCTAAATATGTGCCCGGTATGGGTCAGGCTGACCACGAATCAGATGTGATTCTGCCTTCAGAATCTCCTGTTGGGGGAGAGAAACCTTTAGACAATTATGGAACAGGTGATAAGAGCTATTCCTCCATTTACCTCATTTTATGCGAAGCCTCCTATGTGTGGAAGGTTTGAGAGAGAACAAGACACAGTTCCTACCCTAGTCGAATTTCCAGTTTAGCAGGGAATGTAGACATTAAGCAAGTACACTGCACTGGTGAATATCATGATAGCAGAATTATAGGATGTTCCAGATGTCTGGCGGTGAGTCCTAACCCACGCTGGGGGATCCAGGAATACTTCTCTGTGGAAATGACTTTCTAAAAACCTAAATCCCATAATTTCACTGTCCTACCCAGAGCTCATTGCTTAGTCTCCATTGTATTAGGTTGGTAACTGCAGTTTTGGCCATTAAAAGTAATGGCAACACCTCAGTTACTTTTGTACCAACCTAATTCTTAGAATAAGCCCACGCTTCTTATCTTGGCCTATCAGGTTGCAGTTGTGTGATCACCTCCTCACCCACTAGTCTTTTTCTGTTCACTTCATTCTAGTACACTGTTTTGTTTTGTTTGTTTGTTTCTGTTTTTTGAACTCACTAAGCTCATTCTCATATTAGGACACATACTACTGGCCTACCCTTTTTCTGGCTTTTCATTATTCAGATCTCAGCCTAAATGACACCTTCTCAAGGGGTCACACTAACACAAGGCCCTGTTTTATTTTCCACACACACTTGTCATGATCTGAACTGATCGTGGTCCTTTAATGGTTTATTATCCGCCTCCCCTTTGGAAAGTAACTTCTATGGAAACCGTCCTGATCTGTCCCATTCAGTCACTTCATTCCCCCATGCCTGGCATAGGCAGTAAGCAAATATTTGTTATTTAAGTAAAGAATGAATGATAAATCAATATGATGTTTAAAAGTGAGGATACTAATTATGAGGCAGGGGAGTGAGGACACACACAGATAGGAAAAACATTCCAGGTCAAAGTCAGAACTTGTACAGAGCCAGCTCTGAGGCACAGAGGGCAAGTGGGAAAGGGTGAAGCTGAAGTGGTGGGCAGAACTTGGATAGTAGAGGCCCTTGAGCTAAATAACAGGTGAGATACTGGGTTTTTGCCATGTGCCAGGCCCTCACAGCTTCACATATATTACCTGATCTCAGCAATCCTGTGAAGTAGATACTATTTTTGTCTCCATTTTACAGATGAAAGTGTTGAGGCTCTGAGAGGTACATTAACTTGCCCAAGATCTCACAGCTGGCAGAGCTGGGATTCAGACGCAGGCAGTGTAGTCTTCTGACTTGAGATGACAAACCATCCAGCTGTTGTGTATCTTGGATTCCTCAAGGGGACTTTATCCTGTGGGCCGTGAGAAGCCTTTGCAGGGTTCAGAGTAGAGAAGGCAAGAGGGCACAGGAGGGCTGGGGGAGAACAAACAAGCTGAGTTGGCTCTTGGTGGTCTAGGGGTTGCCTCCCACAGGCAGTGGGATCTGGGTGCATCTGGGAGCATGGGTGTCAAGAGCCTCAGGAAGAAAGGCGCTTTCCTGCAGAGAGAACCGTGCAAACCTCAGCAGGCACCTCAGCTGTTTAAGAGCTGCCAGTAGTTCATTTTCACTGGAAACTGATGGGGGGGCAGTGTGTGGGTTGATGCACGTGTTGATGCGGAGGGGCAGCTAGGTCTGGAAGGATTTTGGACTTCCTCCTGAGTTCCAGGCAGGGCAGTGGCAGCACCATGATCAACACTGCATCTCTGTTGTCTCGATGTCGTGAAATGATGAGCACTCATGAGCCATGCCACTCGGAACAAATGTAAAGTATCAGAGTGCCTGAGACCAGATAGTGGAAGGACGCGGGAGTCAGGGCTAGATTATCCTGTAGGGAACGTAAGGTGAGCCATTGAAGAGTTTTAGCAGAAAGTCACAACTTTACCTTATTTCCAATCTTTGGGGAAAAAAAGCGCTTAAGGTAAAAACTTTATGGAGCCATTAAGCTGAAAAAGGATTCAGCTATATCTGGTTAATCTTAAAATGTTAAAAATATTCTCTATTGTCTTCTTCCAGGAATGTTCACATTTATTCAGACTTCGTAGTTTCCACATTTATTTGTTGACTTGCTACAACATTTTAGATAGTTTTACTGTTGAAAATTATGAGGGCATTTGCCCTCTAACTGTGATTGTGTATTCCATGGTAATAATTTTGTTTCTTTTACATCCTGTCAGCAAAGACTGTTGGAATTGTAACACCCAGAAAACCTGTCTTATCTGTCAGTGCAAGAAAAATTAAGGACAATGCGGCTGACTGGCACAATTTAATCCTGAAGTGGGAAACCCTCAATGATGCAGGTTTTACCACTGCGAATAATATTGCCAACTTCAAAATCAGTTTATTGTAAGTACTTACAGGTTTTTCATGCTCTTAAGTTTTTCACCCTTAATAACTGGGGAAAAGTTTCAGGGGAGTCTTTATTTTTTATTTTTTGTTTTTGGTGACGGAGTCTCACTCTATCCCCCAGGCTGGAGTGCAATGGCGCATATCAGCTCACTGCAACCTCCACCTCCCAGGTTCAAGTGATTCTCCTGCCTCAGCCTCCCAAGTAGCTGGGATTACAGGTGCCTGCCACCACACCCAGCTGATTTTTGTATTTTTAGTAGAGATGTGGTTTTGCCATGTTGGCCAGGCTGGTCTCAAACTCCTGACCTCAGGTGATCCTCCAGAGTGCTGGGATTACACGCATGAGCCACTGCACCCAGCCATGTCTCGCTTTCTTTCACCATGGCTGCATGCACGTAATGTAGAGCCATTATTCTGGTTCTGTTCTTTCTCATTGCTGTTTAATAGTGTTTTACCCACAGTAGACCTCTCAAACTCTGCCACTGGTTTATCAACTAAGTTATTTTATGTCCTTAATCTTTTGTTGTCATTTCAACAATGTGCACAGCATCTTCCCCAGGAAGAGATTCCATCTCAAGAAACCACCTTCTTTGCTCATCCATAAAAAACAACTCCTCGTCTGTTCCAGTTTTCTCATGAGATTGCAGCAGTTCAGCCCCATCTTCAGACCCCACTTCTCGTTCTGGCTATCTTGCTTCTTCCACTGGCAGAGTCGATTCAGCATCATTCTTATGGGCCCTAGGATTTTGAGAATGGTCAATGAGCATTCACCTTAAAGTCACCGACTGCAACATACCCTAACAAGAGGGTCGGCCTGTCCCTTGAAGCTTTGAAGCCTGTCATTGGCTTCTCTGTGGTTGTGAATGTCTTGGATGGCATGTTTTAATAGGAGGCTGTTTCATCTACATTGACAGTCTGTAGTACAGCGTAGCCACCTTCATAACTGATCTTCGCTAGATCTGGATAACCTGCTGCAGCTTCTGCATTAGCACTTGCAGCTTTTGTGTTATGGAGGTGGCTTTTGTCCTTAAACCTCATGAACCAAATCCTGCTAGTCTCAAACTTTTCTTCTGTAACTTCCTCGTGTCTCTCAGCCTTCATAGAATTGAAGAGCGTGAGGGCCCTGCTCTGGATTAGGCTTTGACCTGAGGGAATGTTGTGTTTGGTTTGATCTTCTATCCAGACCCCTCAGCCTTTCTCCATATCCGCACTAAGGCTGTTCACTCATCATTCACACGTCCACTGGAGTAGCACCTTTAATTTTCTTCAGTAACTTTTCCTTTGCATTCGCAACGTTGCCAACTGTTTGGCACGAGAGGCCTAGCTTTCAGCTTATCTCAGCTTCTGATATGCCTTCCTCACTAAGCTTAATCATTTCTAGCTTTTAATTTTTTTATTTCTTAAATCGACCAAAGTATAGCTTTTGATTTAAAATGAGAGAGAATGCAACTCTTCCTTTCACTTGGACACTTAGAGGCCATTGTGGGGCTGTTAATTGGCCTGATCTCAATGTCCTTCTATTTCAGGGAATAGGGAGGCCTGAGGAGAGGGAGGGAAATGGGAGCAGCCGGTCAGTGGAGCAGTCAGAACACGCAACATTCATTCATTAGGCTCGCTGTTATATATGAGCATGGTTCATGGCGCCTCAAAACAGTTACACTAGTAATGTCAAAGTTTACAATAACAGATCATAGATATAACAATAATGAAAAAGTGTGAAATATTGTAAGAATTGACAAAGTATGATACAGAGACATGAGGTAAGCACGTGCTATTGGCAAAATGACGCTGATTGACTTGCTCTATACAGGGTTGCCACGAACCTTCAGTTTGTAAAAAATGCGTTATCTGTGAAACTCTTAAGTGAAGCACAATCAAGTGAGGCATGCTTGAATTCCTGGATTGTGAACTCTTTGAGGAAATGATCCATGTCTTATTCATCTTTGTACATCCAGTACCATGCCCTATGCCGAGGATGCCACACAGCTGAATGCTTTTTGTTTTTGGGGGGTTTTCTTTGTGAGACAGTCTTGCTGTGTTGCACAGGCTGACTGCAGCGGTGCGATAACAGCTCATTGCAGCCTTGACTTCCTGGGCTTAAGTGATCCTGTCACCTCAGCTCCCAAGTAGCTGGGACCACATGCATGTGCCATGTTGTGCAGCTAATTTTCACTTTTGATTTTTGTGGAGATGAGGTCTCACTGTGTTGCCCAGGCTGGACTAAAACTGCTGGACTCAAGCAGTCCTCCCATGTCCACCCCACAAAGTGTTGGGATTATAGGCATGAGCCACCAAAACCAGCTGTCACATGGCTGAATTTAACTGACTTGTTTTGGTGCAAAATTGAGTGGCCATTGGACATCTTCTTTGTACATACAAATAATGACTAAATTTGACCAGGCGCGGTGGCTCACACCTGTAATCCCAGCACTTTGGGAGGCCGAGGTGGGTGGATCATGAGATCGGGAGATTGAGACCATCCTGGCCAACATGGTGAAATCCTGTCTCTACTAAAAATACAAAAATTAGTCAGGCGTGGTGGTGTGTGCCTGTAATCCCAGCTACTCAGGAGGCTGAGGCAGGAGAACTGCTTGAACTGGGAGGCAGAGGCTGCAGTGAGCTCAGATCATGCCACTGCGCTCCAGCCTGGGTGACAGAGCCAGACTCTGTCTCTAATAATAATAATAATAACTAAATTTGTATCATAATGACATGAAAGAACAATGCTTATGCAAAATGTCCCACATAACTATGTAGATATAGAGGATTGTAGAATTTGTTAGGAAATAAGGCAAGCTTAAAAAGGATATTTTGTACACATTATTTTCTATTTTGTCCAGGAATAAAGATAAGATAGAACTAGAGAGCAGCAGCCCAGCCTCGAAGGAAAATGAAGAAAAGGTGTATGTAGAATATAACGAGGAACTGGAGAAGCTGTGTGAGGAACTGCAGGCCACCTTGGATGGTTTGGTAAGACATAAAGACACAGGCCACTTAGTCACTGTCACTGAATCTGATGGATATATTTGGGGTTCGTTTGACCATTGGCCATTCTTTCCTTTTTCTCAGCCTCCTCTGATGTTCTCTTCCTCTGCCTGCTGCGGAAATCTTAATGTTGCCCTTAGACACTCACTAACATTAGAATGAAGCTAATGCTCTAATCTTAGACACTCACTCCTCCTGAGCATCATCCGGGGAAATTTCACCCACTTTCAGGGCTCATCACATAGTAACTGACGGAGTCTTGCTTTGTCACACAGGCTAGAGTGCAATGGCGCGATCTCGGCTCACCCCCAACTTCTGCCTCCTGGGCTCAACTGATTCTCCTGTCTCAGCCTCCCAGTTTCACCATATTAGTCAGGCTGGTCTCAAACTCCTGACCTCAGGTGATCCACCTACCTTGGCCTCCCAAAGGGCTGGGATTACAGGCATGAGCCATCGTGCCCGGCCACAGAGTAAATATTTTAGGCTTCTGAGGCCAGCCGGTCTCTGTCTTAGTTACTCAACTCTGCCACATAGGACTAAACATCCATAGACAATATGTGTAAATGGATGTGACTGTGTTTCAGGAAAACTTTATCTTTGTTTCGGAATTTTTTTTTTTTTTTTGAGATGAAGCATCCCTCCGTCACCCAGGCTAGAGTACAGTAGCACAGTGTCGGCTCACTGCAACCTCCGCCTCTCAGGTTCAGGTGATTCTCCTGCCTTACCCTCCCGAGTAGCTGGGATTACAGGCTCACACCACCACGCGCAGCTAATTTTTGTATTTTCAGTAGAGATGGGTTTCACCATGTTGACCAGGCTGGTCTCAAACTCCTGACCTCAAGTGATTGGCCTGCCTCAGCCTCCCAAAGTGCTGGGATTATAGGCGTGAGCCACCACACCTAGCCTTTTTTATTTATTTATTTATTTATTTGAGACAGAATCTCACTCTGTTGTCCAGGCTAGAGTGCAGTGGCAAGATCCCAGCTGACCGCAACTTCCACCTCAGCCTCCTGAGTAGCTGGGAGTACAGGTGCATACCACCATTCCCAGCTAATTTTTGTATTTTTAGTAGAGACAGGGTTTCACCATGTTGGCCAGGCTGGTCTCGAACTCCTGACTTCAAGTAATCCGCCCACCTCAGCCTCCCATAGTGCTGGGATTACAGGCATGAGCCACCATGTTCATCCAGGAAAACTTTATCTTTGGAGACTGAAATTTTTTATAATTTTTATGAGTCACAATCACTATTTTCCTTTTGGTTTTTTCTCAACCATTAAAAAATATAAAAACCATCTTAGCTTACAGGCCATACAGAAATAGGCTATGGGCCAGAATTGACCTGTAGTCCAGGGATAGTTTACCCATCCCCTGATACAAGAGGTAAGAGACTAAAGTGTTTGTTTAATGAACTAATAACTAAATTTCAATACCCACTATACTGGCCACCAGATGTGAAGATAACACCACTTTATTTCTTTACTAGGCACAGGAAATTCGGTTTTACACATTTTTTAACTTGGATAACTGAAGCTTACCCATAAACATTTAAGATCTTTATATTTTCACCCTTTCTTTGTTTTGAGATAAGGTCTCACTCTGGAATGCAGTGGCATGATCACAGCTCACTGCAGCCTTTACTTCCTGGACTCAAGTGAGCTTGCCTCAGCCTCCCAAGTTGGCTGGGACTATGGACGTGAACCATCATGCCCGGCTAATTTTTAAAATTCTTTTGTAGGCCAGGCGTGGTGGCTCATGCCTATAATCCTGGCACTTTGGGAGGCCAAGGTGGGTGGATCACGAGGTCAGGAGACCAGTCTGGCCAACATTGTGAAACCATGTCTCTACTAAAAATATAAAAAATTAGCCGGGTGTAGTGGCAGGTGCCTGTAATCTCAGCTATTTGGGAGGTTGAGGCAGGAGAATCACATGAACCTGGGAGGCGGGGGTTGCAGTGAGCCAAGATCGCACCACTGCACTCCAGCCCGGGTGACAGTGCAAGACTCTGTCTCAAAAAAAAATAGTAGAGACGGGGTTCTCTTGTTGGCCAGGCTGGTCTCAAACTCCTGACCTGAAGTGATCCTTCCACCTTGGCTTCCCAAAGTGCTGGGATTACAGGAGTGAGCCCTGGCGCCCTGACGCCCTGCCTTAGTTTTTCCGTGATGTCTTCTTTGGGTTTCAGGATCCCATATTACATTTAGTCTCCATGTTTCCGTAGGCTCCTGCTGGCTGTGACAGTTTCTCAGACTTCCTGTTTTTGATGACTCTGACAGTTTTGAGAAATACTGGTCAGGTATTTTGTAGAATGTCCCTCAGCTGAGATTTCTCTGATGTTTTTCTCCTAATTAGACTGAGGTTGTCGGTTTTTTTCAGAGAAGGACCACAGAAGTAAAGTGCCATTTGTATCACATCATACCCAGGGCACATACTGAACCTACTGTCCTCAGAACTTTTCTTTGGATCTCATCTGTTGCCCGGGCTGGTCTCAAACTCCTGGGCTCAAGCAATCCTCCGACCTCAGCCTCCCAAAGTGCTGAGATTCCGGGCGTGAGCCACTGTGCCCAGCCAGGACTTTTCACTGTTGACGTTGACCTTGATCACCTGGCTGCCGCAGTGTTTGCCAGGTTTCTCTTTCTCCTCCTCCCATGCTGTGCTCTTTTGCAGGAAGTCGTTATGTGCAGCTCACACCTACGGGGTAGGAACGTATTCACCCTCCTTGAGGCTGCGGTATCTATATAAATTCTTTGGAATTATTCTGTATAGAAGATCTGTCCCTTCCCTCCCATTTGTTGTTTTGTTTTGTTTTGTTTTGTTTGTTTTGTTTGAGACAGAGTTTCGCTCTTGTTGCCCAGGCTGGAGTGCAGTGGGGTGATCTCAGCTCACTGCAACCTCTGCCTCTCAGGTTCAAGCGATTCTCCTGCCTCAGCCTCCCAAGTAGCTGGGATTACAGGTGCCTGCCATCATACCCAGCTAATTGTTGTTTTTTTAATTATTATTATTTTTGTTTTGGCCAGACGAGGTGGCTCATGCCTTTAATCTCAGCATTTTGGGAGGCCAAGGTGGGTGGATCACCTGAGGTCAGGAGTTCAAGACCAGCCTGGCTAACATGGTAAAATCCCATCTCTATTAAAAATATAAAAAATTAGCTGGGCGTGGTGGTGGGCACCTACAGTGACAGCTACTCGGGAGGCTGAAGCAGAATTTCTTGAACCCCAGAGTTGGAGGTTGCAGTGAGCCAAGATCACGCCACTGCACTCCAGTCTGGGCGACAGAGTGAGACAACATCTCAAAAAAAAAAAGTGGTTTGGGAATACGTTCTCATTCTATGTTCAAAACCAAAAGTTGATTTTATTATTATTTTCCTATTTTCCTCTAGCCTTTAGAGAGAATGGTTTCCAGACCTGGTCTTGTGTCCTTCATAACTTTGACCTTCTAGGGATTTGATGCACCCTTTTCCCTCAGCTGGGCTAACATTTCAGTGTGGTCTGTGTGGGAAGAAGCCGCCAGTGTTGAAATGTAAGGGGCTGCTGTTTGTGCTGTTCTTTCAGGGCTGCACATGCCTATGTGACTTTAATCTTTATTGATGGCTGAGCTACAGAATTGAGCGTGACTTCTAGCCTGGGGTCAAAGCTCCAGAATTTTCCTTATTCTCCTGTTCTTTATCAGCTTTCCTTAGAATCAGGTGACACCAGGGAGCTGTTGCAGGCCTCAGAGGAAAGAGCAGAGGATTGGGTGTTAAAACTTGGTGTCAGGGCCCGGCGCGGTGGCTCACGCCAGTAATCCTAGCACTTTGGGAGGCCAAGGTGGATGGATCACTTGAGGTCAGGAGTTCAAGACCAGCCTGGCCATCATGGTGAAACCCCATCTTAAAAACAAAACAAAACAAAACAAAACAAAAAACTTGGTGTCAGAAGGCATGGTATCGAATTCTGGCCTCATCCCTCCTCAGCTCAACCTTGAGCAATTTCCCAGCTGTGAAACAGAAATGAGTCCTGCCTCTTGGGGTTGGGCCAAATGAAATATCAAACCTTAAAAGATTTGGGAAACAGGTAGAGTCCTTTAAAAATTAACATTAGCGGAATTTAGTGCTGGCTACTTCTGATGTAACTGGAGGGTGGTTGGAAGGACTGAGTAAAGGAATTAAGATTTTGACAATTTATATATCTTTTCTTATTTCCCCCCACGTATGTAAAGTCAGCTATACTTAGGAGTTCAAACTGTGGTCTTCGTAGACCTATGCTACTTAAATCTGAAATCCTAGTACGTCACCCATTGATTTTATTTATCAAATCCTTCTATAGCTCCACGTAGGTGCTTCACAAATACAAACTCGCTGAATCCTCTTCACCATGCTGTGACAGTCAGCATGTCACCGCCCCTCTTGTGTGCTGCCTGCCGTGTGCAGCGGAATGGTTTAGTATCTCCCACAAGTGGCTGCGCACGTCCTGCAGCTACCAGGCTTAGGACAGAGCCTGGCCCACACTGAGGGACCGTCCGTGGCAGGCTTGCCACGTTTCCTTCCTTCCTGTGTGAAGTGTGTAGGGCTGCCTTTCTGTGTTGCCATTTTATAAACAAGGATGTCAAGGAGGTTTTCGTAAACAAAGGCAATTAATAAGTGAGAATCAGAAACAAGCTCATTTAGTGCCTTTCTCTCTCACTCTTTTTTTTTTTTTTTGAGACAGAGTCTTGATCTGTTGCACAGGCTGGAGTGCAATGGCGCGATCTTGGCTCACTGCAACCTCCGCCTGCCAGGTTAAAGTGATTCTCCTGCCTCAGCCTCCCAAGGAGCTGGGATTACAGGCACGCGCCACCACACCCAGCTAATTTTTTTGTATTTTTAGTGGAGACTGGGTTTCACCATGTTGGCCAGGCTGGTCTTAAACTCCTGATCTCGTGATCCACGCGCCTGGGCCCCCCAAAGTGCTGGAATTACAGGCGTTTAGCCACTGTGCCTGGCCGCTCTCTCACTCCTTAAAAACTGCAAGAGCTGGCCAGGTGCTGCTCTCTCACTCGTTAAAAACTGCAAGAGCTGGCCTGTAATCCCGGCACTTTGGGCGGCTGAGGCAGGAGGATCGCTTGAGCCCAGGAGTAAGAGACCAGCCTGGGCAATATAACAAGGCCCTGTCTCTACAAATTAAAAAAAATTAGCTGGGCATGGTGGCACAATGAGCATGAGCCATGATTATGCCACTGCTCTACAGCTTGGGCAACAGAATGAGACCCTGTCTCCAAAAACAAAAAAAAAGCAAGAGCCTGCCTTGGGATTCCTCCAGGTCTTTGCGGCTAAACCATTAGTGCTGTTTGGAAATCCTAGTGAAATGGGACTCGGAAACTTTTCTTGCTCTAGGACTGGAAATCTGGGGTTTATTTCCAAAGTAATTCAAATTAATGAAATCATAGCAACTGTCCACCTCCGTCTCCCTGGGAATTTGCTGTACATAGAGTTAACAGTGTTTAGTTATTGGAATTTTTATCACAATAGACTTATACTTCTTAGCTTTGAAATCTTATATTTATTGAATCTGAGACTGGAGATTTCAAATAACAATATCATATTCCAAATTAATATCTTTTCAGACCAAAATACAGATGAAGATGGAAAAGCTGACTTCAACTACCAAGGGAATTTGTGAACTAGAAAATTACCATTTTAGGGAGGAGAGTAAGCGACCCCCTCTGTTCCACACGTGGCCCACAACCCGTTTCTGTAAGTAGTTCCTTCTCTGTTAATTTTCCGGAGGGTAGAGGTTATTAAGGGCGTTTAGTATCATTTACATCTGGTACTTTAAGAAGCTGACAAGGCTTTGAAATTCAATGCAAAAGTACCTGTCGGGAGGAAAGAAGACAGGGGCATCTGAAACATTTCTTCTTGCCTTTAATTACCTGCTCATGGGCAGGGCATATTCAACATAACTAGAGACCCATGAAGCAAGTTGCTGTTGTTAGCCCTGTAAAACCAATGGGCAGAATGAATTCCACCTCCTCTGTGGAAGCAGAAATCTATCATTTTGAGGGGAGGAAAGAGAAGAAAGGGTTTTTTTCAGTTTGTTGAGGTTTTTCTTTTGCTTTTTGTTTTAATTTAAAAAAAAATTGAGGTCCCTGCAGCCAGCCTCAGGGAAGATGACTGGGAAAATGAAACCCATGACTTAGTAAACTCCATGAGATGCTTCTTCAAGGGTCACTTTTAGCTTTATTAGTTCAAGACAAGGGCTAAGCTATTTGATGTTGATTTGAGACTCACTTTTTAAATGAGGCAGGAAAAGGTAAAATCACCTAGTAGAATTCATTTAGTGAAATACTGTCAGTTTGAGGGGAATCTCCTACTTATAATCACTGTAGGACTGTAGGTCACCTAAGGGTCAGGTAGAAAAGATTATGTATACTTTTTTTGAGACACAGTCTCGCTCTGTCCCATAGGCTGGAGTGCAGTGGTGCAATCTTGGCTCACTACAGCCTCTGCCTCCCAGGCTCAAGCAATTCTTGTGCCTCAGCCTCCCAAGTAGCTGAGATTACAGGCGCATGCCACCATACATGGCTAGTTTTTGTATTTTTTAGTAGAGACAGGATTTCACCATGTTGGCCAGGCTGGTTTCAAACTCCTGACCTCAGGTGATCCACCCGCCTCTGCCTCCCAAAGTGCTAGGATTATAGGTGTAAGCCACCACGCTCAGCCAGTTATAGACACTTTTTTTTTTTTTTAAGACAGAGTCTCGCTCTGTCACCCAGGCTGGAGTACAGTGGCACGATCTCGGCTCACTGCAACCTCCACCTCCCGGGTTCAAGCGATTCTCCTGCCTCAGCCTCCCTAGTAGCTGGGATTACAGTTACCTGCCACCATGCCCGGCTAATTTTTCTATTTTTAGTTGAGACAGGGTTTTACTATGTTGGCCAAGCTGTTCTCAAACTCCTGACCTCAGGTAATCTGCCAGCCTTGGTCTCCCAAATTGCTGGGATTACAGGCCTGAGCTACCTCACCCAGTCTATGTACACTTTTTAATTTCACTCTGCTGACCACGTTATCGAATTGTACTAATCAGGACCAAGTGGTAGACTCCATGTGGCCTTTCTTCCTCTCAGTGCTGTTGCTAATTCTGGTTTTTAATCAAGAGCTGTTAAAAATGTGGTTCTTGGGCCGGGTGCGGTGGCTCAAGCTTGTAATCCCAGCACTTTGGGAGGCCAAGGGGAGCGGATCACAAGGTCAAGAGATCGAGACCATCCTGGCCAACATGGTGAAACCCCATCTCTACTAAAAAATACAAAAACAATTAGCTGGGCATGGTGGCATGTGCCTGTAGTCCCAGCTACCCGGGAGGCTGAGGCAGGAGAATTGCTTGAACCTGGGGGGCGGACGTTGCAGTGAGCCGAGATCACGCCACTGCACTCAAGCCTGGTGCCTGGCAACAGAGCAAGACTCTGTCTCAAAAAAAAAAAAAAAAAATATGGTTCTTCCCGAGTGAAGACTACGTTCTTGAGTCACTGCCATTAAGGGAGACTCACACTTCTTTCAGATGAGGTGTCTCACAGGCTCTCGGAGATGTACAGGAAGGAGCTGCTCCTAAAGCGTACAGTGGCCAAGGAGCTTGCACACACTGGGGATCCTGACCTCATCCTGAGCTACCTGTCCATGTGGCTGCACCAGCCCTATGTGGAGAGCGACAGCAGGCTGCACCTGGAGAGCATGCTGCTGGAGACGGGCCACCGAGCTCTGTGACCTCCCGAGATGGCTGTGGACACTGGCTCCTTCCACATCTCCCCAGGTGGACAGGCTTCTGTAGTCCTGGATCAGATCCCAGGTTCAGACCATCTTAGGGTCTTCAGGCGAGAGTTTGTCCCCAGCCCTGTGGCCTCTCCAGGCATGCCCACAGCCCGCGGGCGGCCCCACATCATGCCACTCAGCCTCCTCTGCCCCTCCTGGGAATCCATCACTCATGGGTGCTTCTGAGTAAAATAAATGAGTTCCTGAACAGAATGAGTGAGTGATCTGGTTTCTATAAAGAAGGCATGCTTTATACATTACATTTGTGTAGAAAATCCCTGGTTTAATATTTTCACTTTGTACCTATCTGATTGTTTAAGTTTATATGAGAATATATTAGTTTTGGGGCCAGGCACGGTGACTCACACCTGTAATCCCAGCACTCTGGGAGGCCAAGGTAGGCGTATCACTTGAGATCAGGAGTCCAGCTTGGCTGACATGATAAAACCCTGTCTTTACTAAAAATACAAAAATTAGCCGGGGGTGTTGGTACATGCCTGCAATCCCAGCTACTCAGAAGGCTGAGGCAAGAGAATCACTTGAACCAGGGAGGCAGAGTGCTGTGAGCGGAGATCACGCCGTTGCACTCTAGCCTGGGTGACAGAGCAAGACTCCATCTTAAAAAAAATATCCCAGAGTTAAAAGTGAAGTTTAACATCATGAAAATGAAAATAACCTACAAAAAAATTGCCGCCGTTTGCATAGTAGGGACATGAGAAGCGATGTAAACTATCCTCCCTGGCATTCTTCTCACACTGACCCTTGAGTTTCACAATGCTTGCAGCCACTTCTGGAGTTCACATACTAGGTTAGAATAAGAGGGACAGTTTTGGAACAGACTGAAGAGACTGGCCGAAGGCGAGGGTGTAGAGAGAATGTGAAGTGTGCGAAAGCCTACTCTAAACTTCTCTTCCGTGGCATTGCTTGTTACGCAGTTTCTACATCTGTGTTTGCCTTTCTGATCCCAAACTGTTTATATTCTGTGGGACTGTGTATATAGTGATAATAAATAACAGTTTTTTGTTTTTTTTGGAGATGGAGTCTATCTCTGCCGCCAGGCTGGAGTATAGTGTGCAATGGTGTGATCTCAGCTCACTGCAACTTCCATCTCCTGGGTTCAAGCGATTCTCCTGCCTCAGCCTCCTGAGTAGCTGGGACCACAGGCACCCTCCACCACACACAGCTAATTTTTGTCTTTTTATTAGAGACAAGGTTTCACCATGTTGGTGAGGATGGTCTTGATCTCTTGACCTCATGATCCGCCCGCCTCAGCCTTCCAAAGTGCTGGGATTACAGGCGTGAGCCACCGCGCCCGGCCGCCTGGCTAATTTTTACAGGCAGGTACCCACAGCCAGCTAATACTATATTTTTAGCAGAGATGGGGTTTCACCATGTTGTCAGGCTGGTCTTGAACTCCTGACCTCAGGTGATCCACCTGCCTTGGCCTTCCAAAGTGCTGGGATTGCAGGCGTGAGCCACCACACCCAGCCGAAGTATTTAAAGGCAACATTTCTTAGGATTTGTTTCCTCTGCATTTGCTGTATTTATTAAGTTCTATCATAAAAGTAGGCACTTGGGCATCTTGCAGTCTGGAGACTACATTGTCATCCTTTGACAGGAATGGTGGTGACCCACTACGGCCTCCCCTGCATGCTGAGAAAGTGGCTACTGCAATGAGCTGCAGAGGCAGATGGGCCGGACAGGGCAGACCCCAGAGGCTCCACTCACCCAGACCTGCGTGGGAGAGGCCTTGGCATGGAGTCCACATGCAGTCCCTTTTATGTTGAGGGGGTACTTAAAGAGCAAACGCTCTTCGGAGGAGATGTTGAAGTATTTCTTATGTGCACAGGATTTCTAGGACAACTCACGTGTCCCTGATGGTGCACTTCCCAGACAGCCTGCAGCAAGTTGCTCAGGAAAACTATCGGAAAGGATCGATACTGCTAAGAACAATCCAAAGTAAAAGATCTAAGCGATGAACAAAAATAGTGAATCTGCTGAGCAACTTCCATCTGAAAGAACAATGGAGAAGATTGATAGGGACTTCTGGTTGAACCTACTGGATGACTTTCATACATAGTTATGCCCTCCACCTCCAAAAATCCTGCCAAATTCAATATGAAAAGCTAGAAAGCCACAAAATCAGAGAACAGGATTGGGGGAGGAATTCATAAGTCCATTTTTTAAAAACCTTTAACATTTTTTTTTTTCTTTTTGGGACAGAGCCTTGCTCTGTCGCCCAGGCTGGAGTGCAATGGTGTGATCTCGGCTCACTGCAACCTCTGCCTCCCAGGTTCAAACAATTCTTCCACTTCGGCCTCCTGAGTAGCTGGGATTACAGGCATCCGCCACCTCGCCTGGCTAATTTTTGTATTTTTGTAGAGATGGGCTTTCACCATGTTGGCCAGGCTGGTTTTGAACTCCTGACCTCAGGTGATTCGCCTGCCCTGACTTCCCAAAATGCTGGGATTACAGGCCTGAGCCACCCCATCCACCCTAAAAACCTTTAAAATTTATAACTTCAGGCCAGCCATGGTGGTTCATGCCTCTAATTCTAGCACTTTGGGAGGCCAAGGCAGGTGGATCACCTGAGGTCAGCAGTTCAAGACTAACCAGAAGAAACCCTGCTCTACTAAAAATATAAAAATTAGTTGGATGTGGTAGCGTGCACCTGTAGTCCCCGCTACTCTGAGGTAAGAGAATCGCTTGAACCCGGGAGGCAGAGGTTGCAGTATACCAAGATCGCACCGCTGCACCCTATCCTGGGCGAAAGGTTGAAACTCTGTCTCAAAAAAAAAGGCGGAGGACAGTGGCTGACGCCTGTAATCCCAGCACTTTGGGAGGCCGAGGCAGGTGTATCATGAGGTCAGGAGTTCACCAGCCAGGCCAAGATGGTGAAACCCCGCCTCTACTGAAAATACAAAAGTAAGCTGGGTATGGTGGTAGGCACCTGTAATCTCAGCTACTTGGGAGGCTGAGGCAGAGAATTACTTGAACCTGGGAGACAGAGGATGCAGTGAGCCAGTATGGCCTGGGTGACAGAGTGAGACTCCATCTCAAAAAAATAAATAAATAGGCCGGGCGCGGTGGCTCAAGCCTGTAATCCCAGCACTTTGGGAGGCCGAGGCGGGTGGATCACGAGGTCAAGAGATCGAGACCATCCTGGTCAACATGGTGAAACCCCGTCTCTACTAAAAATATAAAAAATTAGCTGGGCATGGTGGCACGTGCCTGTAGTCCCAGCTACTCAGGAGGCTGAGGCCGGAGAATTGCTTGAACCCAGGAGACGGAGGTTGCAGTGAGCCGAGATCGCACCATTGCACTCCAGCCTGGGTAACAAGAACGAAACTCCATCTCAAAAAAAAATAAAAATAAATAAATAAATAAATAAATAAATTATAATTATAACTTCAAGAAACACAAAAACTAAAAAGTAATCACAATGTACCACATACAGATGTGAATAGCATTTGCATGTCATAAATAATAATATGACCCCTAGGCCGGGCGCGGTGGCTCAGGCCTGTAATCCCAGCACTTTGGGAGGCCGAGGTGGGTGGATCATGAAGTCAATAGATTGAGACCATCCTGGCCAACATGGTGAAACCCGGTCTCTACTAAAATACAAAAAATTAGCCAGGCATGGTGGCATCTGTAGTCCCAGCTCCTTGGAAGGCTAAGGCAGGGGAATCGCTTGAACCGAGAAGGGGAGGTTGCAGTGAGTCGAGATTGCACCACTGCACTCCAGCCTTAGCGACAGAGCAAGACTCCATCTCAAAAAAAAAATGACCCCTACCAGGTGGGGTGCCTCACACCTGTACACCTGTAATAGCAGGAGGCCAAGGTGGGCAGATCACCTGAGGTCGAGAGTTCAAGACCAGCCTGGCCAACACGGTGAAATGCCATCTCTACTAAAAATACAAAAGTTAGCTGAGCATAGTAGCAGGTGCCTATAATCCGAGCTACTGAGGAGGCTGAGGCAGAACTGCTTGAACCCAGGAAGAGGTTGTAGTGAGCTGAGATTGTGCCATTGCACTGCAGCCTGGACAATGGACTGAGAGTCCATCTCAAAAAAAAAGGCTGGGAACGGCTCACGCCTGTAATCCTAGCACTTTGGAAGGCCAAGGTGGGCAGATCACCTGAGATCAGGAGTTCAAAATCAGCCTCGCCAACATGGTAAAACCCCATCTCTACTAAAAATACAAAAATTAGCCAGGCATGGTGGTGCACAACTGTAATCCCAGCTGCTCAGGAGGCTGAGGCAGGAGAAGAATCCCTTAAATCCAAAAGGTGGAGGATGCAGTGAGCCGGGATTGCACCACTGCACTCCAGCCTGGGGACAGTGAGATTCCATCTCAAAAACAAAATAAATAAAAGTTTAATATAATAATAATAGTATGACCTGGCTAGGCATGAGTCATTATGGGCACACACCAGTAATTCCAGCACTGGCCAAGGCAGGCAGATCGCTTGAGCCTACCAGGAGGTTGAGACCAGCCAGTACAACATGTACAAAAAATACAAAAAAACTAACCAGGTGTCATGGTGCATGCCTGTGGTCCCAGCTATTCTGGAGGCTGAGGTGGGAGGATCAACAGCCTGGGACATTGAGGCTGCAGTGAGCCGAAACTGCACCATTGCACTGCAGCCTGGGCGATCCTGTTGCCAAAAACCAGTGCCTCAGAGGGTGCTGAAGATCCACTCTGCCCTGGCTCCTTTCTGTCCTGCTGGTTCAGCTCTTCCCGCTCCTCTGACCATTTGGGAGGTGCCAGGGCTGAAGTGCCACGGGTGCCTGACCAGGCTACCCAACCAGGGCCGCAGCCACAGGGCCCGTCATGCTTTCCAGGGAACGCAGGGAATTTTCTTTGCATTTAGTAGTAATTAAAAATAACTGAACACGAACCAGGATCTAGGGATCAGGACAAATGCACATGTCCTCACTGAAGCCCCAGCCAGCCACCCCTCGAAGTCATTTGGGTGTCCCTGTCCCCCAGTCTGTGCTCTACTACCTCTTCACGTCTGCCCCTGTGTATTTGAAATTAGAAGTACTATGTATACAAAACAAAGTTCTTTATGAAAAAAGGAAATTTCCATGTACTTTATCATTCTCTCATAAGTAAGGTTATGTCTATTTCTTTTTCTCTGTAGTTACACACTACATTCCAGGCCAATTTTTTAAAATTTTTCATAGAGATAGGTCTCACTGTGTTGTCCAGGCTGGTCTTGAACGCCTGGGTTCAAGCAATCGTCCTGCCTCAGCCTCCTAGGTTCCGTCTATCAGGAGGGAGTTGTAATGTGGAAGCTGTGCATTCATCTCTATGCTGTATTGGGGAACTCTGCAAAGGCTAAGCTGGAGGAGATAAGGCACACGGCTCCCGAAGAGCAGGGCCTGTGAGTCCTGCTCAGTGCCATCTGGCCCGTGCCTGGCACACAGCAGCACTCAACAGGCACGTGGCGGATTCACGAGGAGACTGCTGTCAGAGCCTCCTGTGTCTTCAGCTCTGTACAGTGGAACAAAGGTTTATTTGTCGTGGTGTTTTTCACATCAGTTACATTGACCATCCATTCATAGTAGCACATACACAGTGGTGAAATTAATATGTGTTGGGATATTCATTAGTGTCCTATAGACAGAAAATAAATGTATATTTACCAGGGCCTCGTCCAGACCATGGTCATATTCGACCCAGCGTGTTGTGTCAGTTGCCTGACAGTGGTTATGAATGATCCTCAAGAGGGCTCTGTCTACATCTCCAGGATCCTAGGAGGGCACTCACGGTGGTTTCGTGGGACTCTGGACTCCTGAGAAATGGCCTTGAGTCTACAGGACATACCCACAGCCTGACCAGACCACCCAACGCTCCCAGGCAGCCATGGCTTGCGCCCCTCCTGGCCATTTCCAGCCTGGTAGAAAACCCACCTTTCTGGCCAGGCGCGGTGGCTCACGCCTGTAATCTCAGCACTTTGGGAGGCCGAGGCGGGTGGATCACGAGGTCAAGAGATCGAGACCATCCTGGTCAACATGGTGAAACCCCGTCTCTACTAAAAATACAAAAATTAGCTGGGCATGGTGGCACGTGCCTGTAGTCCCAGCTACTCGGGAGGCTGAGGCAGGAGAATTGCTT